>SJYV01018322.1:558217-573825 GCA_006410875.1 Neotragus pygmaeus
TGGATGGCATCACTGTCTCGATGGATGTGAGTCTGAGTGAACTCTGGGAGTTGGTGATGGACAGGGAGGCCTGGCGTGCTGCAATTCATGGGGTCGCAAAGAGCTGGACACAACTGAACGACTGAACTGAACTGAACCCTTTAATTCTAACTCTAAATTCTGAACTCCTTTCACTAAAACGAATTGCCATTCTAAAACCATTAATGAGTTTTAAAACAAAAAGAGTAGCTGAATATATGATGAAACAGGTTGAGTTAATGAGTAATGATTGCAAAGAACTAAAGTACCAAGCAATAACTCTTGAAGAAAACTAAAAAGGAACAATATAAGTTACACAGTAACTTGAGAAGGAATATGGGTTACAGAAACCTTTGTGAGGAAAAAAAACAGCTAGAAAATTAATAAATAAACACAAACTGGCAAAATGAACAACCAATGGGTCAAATAAAAAAATCAAAAAGGAATTAAAAAATACATACCTGCAGACAAATGAAAATGGAAATATGCCATACTAAAACTTAAGAGGATACAGCAAAAAGTTCAGAGAGAAGGTTATAGCAACAAATAACTACATCAAGAAACAAGAAAAACAGCAAATAAACATCTGAACTTTACAACTCAAAGAACTAGAAAGAGAAAAATAAAGCTCCAAGTTAGAAAGGAAGGAAATAACAAAGATCAGACTGGAAATAAATAAAATAGAGACTAAAAAGACAGTGTAAAATATCAGTGAAACTAAGGACTTGTTCTTTAAAAAGATACACTGAGAGTCCCTTCAGCTAGATTCCGAAGAGGAGAAAAAAGGGGACACAAATAAACTAAGAAATGAAAAAGATGTTACAAATAATAGCACAGAAATAATAAGGATAAGACACAGCTATGAACAATTATGGACTAACAACTTTGACAACCCAGAAGAAATGGATAAATTTCTAGAAACATATCAATACAATCTACCAAGTCTCAATCATGAAACAAGAAATCTGAACAGACTAGTAAGGAGATTGAATCAGTACTCAAAAGTATCCCAACAAACAAAAGTCCAGGTTCAGAATTTATAGAACTGAATTCTATGAAACATTCAGAGAACTAAAACAAACACTTACCAAATTTTTCTAAAAAGAGGAGAGAGAACACTTCCAAACTCACTTCACTAAGCCATTATTACTCTAATACCAAATCAGACAAGGACATTACATAAAAAGAAAATTACAGGCCTGATAAATTTATATCTAAATTGAAGACTTGATAAATTTAGACCTAAAAATCCTCCACAAAATATGAGCAAATCAAATTCAACAATACATGAAAGGGGTGCTATACCATAATCAAGTGGAAATTATTCCAGGGAACATTAACAAATCAATCAATGAAATACACCTTGTTAACAAAATGAAGGATAAATTATATGATCTCAATATACACAGAAAAAGCATTTGACAAGATTTACTACCCACTTATAATAAGAATTGTCAACAAAAGGGATATACAAGGAATGCACTTCAACATAAAGGTTATATAACATCATATTCAAGGGTGAAAAGCAAATGCTTTTCCTCTAACATTGGGAAGAAGACAAGGATGCTCATTCTCATCAGTTTTACTCAGCTTAGTTTGGGAAGTCCTAGTGGAGTAATTAGGCAAGAAAAAGAAATAAAAGGTATCCAAGTCAGAAAAGAAGAAAAGCTGTCTCTATTGCAGATAACATGATGCTATATATAGAAAACCCTAAAGACTCCAACAACAACAAAAAATGAATTCAGTAAAGTTGTGAGATGCGAAATCACTATACAAAAAAAGTTACATTTCTATGCAGTAAATATGAATGATCAGAAAACAAAATTAAGAAAACAATCACATTTACAATTGCATCAAAAAGAATAAAATACCTAGGAATAAATTTAACCAAGGAGGTGAAAGATCTGTACACTGAAAACTGTAAATAAGACACAGTTGAAAATAATGGAAGACCCAAAGAAATGGAAAGATAGTCTGTACTTAGGGACTTCCTAAAGGTCAAGTGTGCCTTTAGGAATTATCACTACAAACAAAGCTAGTGGAGGTGATGGAATTTCAGTTGAGCTATTTCAAATTGCTGCACTCAATATGCCAGCAAATTTGGAAAACTCAGCAGAAGCCACAGGACTGGAAAAGGTCAGTTTTCATTCCAATCCCAAAGAAAGGCAATGCCAAACAATGTTCAAACTACCACACAATTGCACTCATCTCACACACTAGCAAATTAATGCCCCAAATTCTCTAAGCCAGGCTTCAACAGTACTTGAACCAAGAACTTCCAAATGTTCAAGTTGGTTTTAGAAAAGGCAGAGGAACCAGAGATCAAATTCCCAACTGCTGGATCATCAAAAAGGCAATAGAGTTCCAGAAAAACGTCTATTTCTACTTTATTGACTACACCAAAGCCTTTGACTATGTGGATCACAACAAACTGTGAGAAATTCTTCAAGAGATGGGAATACCAGACTACCTTACCTGCCTCCTGAGAAATCTGTATGCAGGTCAAGAAGCAACAGTTAGAACCAGACATGCAACAACAGACTGGTCCCAAATTGGGAAAGGAGTACATCAATTACGTATATTGTCATGCTGCTTATTTAACTTATAGGCAGAGTACATCATGTGAAACGCTGGGCTGGATGAAGCACAAGCTGGAATCAAGATTGCTGGGAGAAATAACAATAATTTCAGATATACAGATGACACCACCCTTTGGCAGAAAGCGAAGAACTGAAAAGCCTCTTGAAAGAGCCAAGTGAAAAAGCTGGCTTAAAACTCAACGTTCAAAAAAACTAAGATCCAGTCCCATCACTTCATGGGAAATAGCTGGGAAAACACTGGAAACAGTGAAAGACTTTATTTTGGGGGGTCTCCAAAAATCACTGCAGATGGTGACTGCAACCATGAAATTAAAAGACACTTGCTCCTTGGAAGAAAAACTATGACCAACCTAAACAGCATATTAAAAAGCAGAGATATTACTTTGCCAACAAAGGTCTGTCTAGTCAAAGCTATGGTTTTTCCAGTAGTCATGTATGGATGTGAGAGCTGGACCATAAAAAATGCTGAGGGCCAAAGAATTGATGCTGTTGAATTGTGGCATTGGAGAAGACTCTTGAGCGTCCCTTGGACTGCAAGAAGATCAAACCAGTCCATCCTAAAGGAAATCAGTCCTGAATATTCACTGAAAGGACTGATACTGAAGCTGAAGCTCCAACAGTTTGGCCACCTGATGGGAAGTACTGACTCAGTGGAAAAGACCCTGATNGTCCCTTGGACTGCAAGAAGATCAAACCAGTCCATCCTAAAGGAAATCAGTCCTGAATATTCACTGAAAGGACTGATACTGAAGCTGAAGCTCCAACAGTTTGGCCACCTGATGGGAAGTACTGACTCAGTGGAAAAGACCCTGATCCTGGGAAAAACTGAAGGCAAGAGGAGAAAAGGATGACAGAGGATGAGATGGTTGGATGGCATCATCGACTGGATGGACATGAGTATGAGCAAGCTCCAGGAGTTGGTGATGGACAGGGAAGCCTGGCATGCTGCAGAGTATGGGGTCACCAAGAGACGGACACAACTGAGCAACTGAACTGAACAAGAAGATGAAAACAGGAGACAGTAAAAGAGAACTGAGTTAAAACCATAGGCAGAGGAGGCGAGAATGGATGGAGATCACAATAAGGGAGGTTCTACACATACCAAGCCTCTGGTTTCCAGTGAATTCAGAAGGTCCATACTTCAGGAGAAACATGAGATTTATTTAAATTACTAGACAGGACTTCCCTGGTGGTCCAGTTGTTAAGAATCTGCCTGCCAATGCAGGGGACACAGGTTGAATCCCTAGTCTGGGAAGATTCCACATGTCATGTGGCAACTGAGCCCTTGCATTACAACTACTGAGCCCACATGTCCCAGAGGCAGTGCTCCGCAGCTACAGAAGGAAGCCACTGCAATGAGAAGCCTACACACCACAACTAGAGACAAGCCCATGTGCACCCACAAAAACCCAGCATAGCCAAAAATAAATAAATACATTTTTAAGAGAAATTTTAATAATCAGACAAGCAAAACAATAACAAATATTCTCAGCACCAAAGAAGCAATTAGTATCCAGGGCTGCAACAGTATATTATCTAAAATGTCCAGTTTATAAAAATATTGAGACATACAAAGAAAAAGTGAACTATTCATAGGAAAAAAATAAGAAACTGCCTTTAAGGAGACCCACATGTTGGATTTAGCCAGCAGAGATTTCAAAGCAGTTCATTATAAATATGCTCAAAGAAGAAAAGAAAATCATGCTTAAAAACTAAAAGAAGGTAATGGCAATGTCTCATCAAATATAAAGTAAGGTTATAGTACTTATTATAAATGAACCAAATCCATTTAGGGCTGAAAAGTNATTATAAATATGCTCAAAGAAGAAAAGAAAATCATGCTTAAAAACTAAAAGAAGGTAATGGCAATGTCTCATCAAATATAAAGTAAGGTTATAGTACTTATTATAAATCAACCAAATCCATTTAGGGCTGAAAAGTACTACTGAAATGAAAAATTTCCTAGAGGCTCAACGGTAAATAGGGAGAGACAGAAGAATCAGTGAACGTGATGATAACAGAGACTATGCAGGATGAAGGACAGTCCCCCAAAAAGAATAAATGAACATGAACAAAGGCTCAGAGAGCTATTAAACAAGATTAAGTACATTGACACATGTATAATGGGGGATTATCTGAGGCAGAAAAGAGAAAAAAAAAAATACTCAAAGGAAATAATGTTTGAAAACTTCCCAAATGTGATGAAAAACATCCTGTATTTATCTAACAATCCAAGTGAATTCAGTGTAAGATAAACAGACACATCATAATCAAAATGTTGAAAGAGGATACTCTGAAAACAGTAAGAAAAACCAAGTCACATACAATGGAACATTAATAAGAGTAACAGTTGATTTCGCATCAGAAACAATAAATAAAGGTAGAATACAGTGGAAAGACATATTCAAAGTGCTGAAAGAAAATAACTGTCAACTAAGAATTCAAAATCCAGCAAAACTCTTCCAAAAATATACAAATATTGCCAGATATATAAAAACTGAGAGCAATTGTTGGTAGCAGGACCATCTTACAAGAAATACAAAAGGAAATTCTTCAGGTTGAAAGCAAGTGATACCAAACAGTAACTCGAACTTACGTAACAAAACAAATAGTGCTAGTAAAGATAATTATATTAGGTAATTACAAAAAAATTGATACTTTCATATTTTCCTTTCTTCCAACAAATTTTAAAAGAAAGTTTACATAAAACAACATACCTAATTGTATTATTGGAGCTATAACACACAGAAATGTGACATATTTGACGATAACAAAAGGAGGTACATGAAAACAAAGAGTACAGCAAGGAAATGACACTGGATGATAACAAGTCCACAGGAACAAATAAAAAATAGAAAATGGTAACTTCAAATACAAATGCAATAAGCCCTAAAAAACAAATGTTTGAGCTCTCTACTTAAGTTTTTTTAAAAGCCATAAAATTATATAAATAATTATGACAATGTAATAATGTACTCCTTGGTTGGTAACATATAGGTATATTATATATCAAAAGAATACCAAATACAGGGAGTGAACAGATCTATATAGCAGAAACACCTCTTTATCACACTAGAATTCAGTTAGTATAAATTTGGGGCATATTCTGGTAAGTTAAAATAAATTTTCTAAGTCCTAGAACAACCACTAATAATACTGTTAATTAGCTAGGAAACTATTAAACAAGTTAAAATACTGGAAAATATTCACTTAATGCAATGAAAGCCAGTAAAAGAGGAAAGAAAAAAAAAGACATGAGACAGATGGAAAACAAAAAGTAAATCAGCAAATATAAACCCAATCTTATCAATAATTACATTAAAAGTGAAGGGATTAAACAATCACATTAAAAGGCAAAGACTATCATTCTTTGGAATTAAGAAGTAAAGATACAACTGTAAGTTACTTATAAGACACAGTAAGCTTCAAAAAATAAGTAGACTAAAAGTAAAGGGATGAGTAAAGATATGACATTCAAGGAGCAACCATAAAAGTGGGATGTCAACACTGATATAAGACAAAATAGACTTTAAAACAAAACAAACCAAAAATTGTTTCTAGTATTAAAGAGAGAACATGTAACAACAAAAGGCCCAATTCATCTGGACTATATGACAATTAGAAACACAAATTCACTTAATATCAAAATATATGAACCAATTCTGACAGAAATAAACAGTGACAGTTGGAGATTTCAATACTCTACTTTCAAAAATGGAGAAAATTAGCAGAAGATCAACAAGGATACAGAAGACGTGAACACTATCAACCCACTGGAACTAAGACACATGTATAGAACACACCACCTAACAACAACAGAATGCACATTCTTCTCAAGTGCAAATCATACATTCCACAGGATAAACTATACCGTAGGACATAAAACACGCCTCAACAAAGTTTAAAAGAACTCCTACAATAATATTAGGAAACAGGTTGGATGAATTAAAACAAAAACACAACAAACCAAAAGTTAATGCGTGCAGTCAGTCTTTAGAAATCTATCAACATAAATACCTATATTAAAAAGAAAAATCTCAAATCAATAACTTAACCTTTCATCATAAGAAACAATAAAAAGCACAAACTAAAACAAAGAAAGAAAATGAAAGAAAAGAAATAAAAAGAAACTAAAATGCAAATAGATTTAAGAAGTAGAAAAAATAGAGATTAGAAAAAAAGGAGAAATCAAAATTTCTTCAAAAAGATCAATAGGGACAAAATTTAGCTAGACTCACAAAAAGAGAGAAATAGAAAGAAAACTCAAATTACTTCTAACTCAACTTATGACACTAGTGTTACTTTTGTACCAAAACCTAACCAAAAAAAAAAAAGGCAAGAAATTTACACATCAATATCTATTATGAATCACAAAATTCCCCCCAAAAAATCACTGGTAAAATGAATCCAACAGCACACACAAGGATTATACACCATAACCAAGTAGCATTTATAACCAAGAAAGCAAGGTTGACTCAATATCTGAATTAATTAATAATGCTTCATAATATTAGAATCAAGAAAAACCATAATACAACCATCATTTTAAAAATACAGAAAAAGCATCTGACAAAATCTAATACCCTTTACGTGATAAATGCACTCTGCTGCTGCTGCTGCTGCTGCTGCTGCTGCTGCCAAGTTGCTTCAGTCGTGTCCGACTTTGTGCAACCCCATAGACGGCAGCCCACCAGGCTCCCCTGTCCCTGGGATTCTCCAGGCAAGAACACTGGAGTGGGTTGCCATTTCCTTCTCCAGTGCATGAAAGTGAAAAGTGAAAGTGAAGTCACTCAGTCGTGTCCGACTCTGCGACCCCATGGACTGCAGCCTATTAGGCTCCTCCATACATGGGATTTTCCAGGCAAGAGTACTGGGGTGGGATGCCATTGCCTTCTCCGATAAATGCATTCTAGAAACTACAAATAAAAAAGAATTTCCCCAACCTGAAAAAGGGAATCTACAAAAACCCCTCAGCTAACACGATAAAAGACATTCCCACAAAGACCTGCAGAAGACTGCTCTTGCCCACTTATAGGCAACACTGTACTGAAGGTTCTTGTCAAGGCAACTGGGGAAATATACAAAAAAGAATACATTCTAGAAAGGAAGAAGACATCTCTATTTGCAGATGACACTGGCTTGGATACAAAAATAAGAAAACCACACAAAAAATTATTGGGAATAACAAAGAGGTAGGTCAGCAAAGTTGCCAGCTACAAGATGAACACACAAAATTAAACTTTATTTCTATACACTAGCAGTGACTATTCCAAAAATGAAATTAAGACATTTCCATATATAGTAACATCAAAAAGATTTAAATACTTGAAATTAATTTAACAAGGACATACAAGAGTTGTATGCTCAAAACTACAAAACATTGTTGAAAGAAATGAACACCTAAATAAACAGAAATCCCACGTGCGCAGATCAAAATATGCAATATTAATATGGCAATATTCCCCAAAAAAAATCTACAAATTCAAAGAAATCTGACACCTGCTACACCATGAATAAAACTTAAAAAACATTATTCTAAGTGAAATGAATCAGTCACAGACAAACACTTACATGAGGTACCTCGAGTAGTCAAATTCACAGCAGAGGTTAAAAAGTAGAACCATGGTTGATGGGGAAGTAGGAGGGAATGGGGAGTTACCCTTTAATATTTAGATACAGAGTTCCAGTTTTACAAGATGAAAGACGAGCTTTGTGAATGCATGACATTGTTTACATGACAATGTGAATGTATTTAATGCCAATGAACTATCTTTGTAAAAATAGCTAAGATGAAACATTATCAGTATTTTACCACTACTAAAAACTAACTTTTAAAAAGAAAAACAGATAAAATAAGACTTTGTCAAAATTAAAAATTCTGTGAAGTCAATACCATCAATTAAGTGAACCGATAACTCAACAAGAGTGAGAGAATTTTTGCAAATAACATATCTAATAAGGGACCTGTATCCAGAATATACAAAGAACTCTTAAAATGCAGTAACAAAAACTTATTAAACCAATTAAAAAGTGAGTGAGGATTTTAACAGAAATTTCTCCAAAGAAGATATATAACTGTCCAATAAACACAACAAAAGAAGTTCAACATCATCAGCCATTCAGTTCAGTTCAGTTGCTCAGTCGTGTTCGACTCTTTGCAACCCCATGAATCACAGCACGCCAGGCCTCCCTGTCCATCACCAACTCCCAGAGTTCACTCAAACTCATGTCCATCAAGTCAGTGATGCCATCCAGCCATCTCATCCTCTGTCGTCCCCTTCTCTTCCTGTCCCCAATCCCTCCCAGCATCACAGTCTTTTCCAATGAGTCAACTCTTTGCATGAGGTGGCCAAAGTATTGGAGTTTCAGCTTCAAAATCAGTCCTTCCAATGAACACCCAGGACTGATCTCCTTTAGGATGGAGTGGTTGGAGCTCCTTGCAGTCCAAGGGACTCTCAAGAGTCTTCTCCAACAACACAGTTCAAAAGCATCAATTCTTCACATGTATGGATGTGAGAGTGTGTCCAACTCTCACATCTATACATGACCACTGGAAAAACCATAGCCTTGACTAGACGGACCTTAGTCAGCAAAGTAACATCTCTGCTTTTCAATACACTATCTAGGTTGGTCATAACTTTTCTTCCAAGGAGTAAGCGTTTTTTAATTTCATGGCTGCAGTCACCATCTGCAGTGATTTTAGAGCCCCCCAAAAATAAAGTCTGACACTGTTTCCTCTGTTTCCCCATCTATTTCCCATGAAGTGATGGGACCAGATGCCATGATCTTCATTTTCTAAATGTTGAGCTGTAAGCCAACTTTTTCACTCTCCTCTTTTGCTTTCATCAAGAGGCTTTTGAGTTCCTCTTCACTTTCTGCCATAAGGGTGGTGTCATCTGCATATCTGAGGTTATTGATATTTCTCCCACCAATCTTGATTCCAGTCTGTGCTTCATCCAGCCCAGTGTTTCTCATGATGTACTCTGCATATAAGTTAAATATGCAGGGTGACAACATACTGCCTTGATGTACTCCTTTTCCTATTTGGAACCAGTCTGTTGTTCCACGTCCAGTTCGAACTGCTGCTTCCTAACCTGCATATAGGTTTCTCAAGAGGCAGGTCAGGTGGTCTAGTATTTCCATCTCTTTCAGAATTTTCCACAGTTTGTTGTGGTCCACATAGTCAAAGGCTTTGGCATAGTCAATAAAGCAGAAATAGATGTTTTTCTGGAACTCTCTTGCTTTTTCCATGATCCAGTGGATGTTGGCAATTTGATCTCTGGTTTCTCTGCCTTTTCTAAAACCAGCATGAACACCTGGAAGTTCACGGTTCACGTATTGCTGAAGCCTGGCTTGGAGAATTTTGCGCATTACTTTACTATGTGAGATGAGTGCAATTGTGCAGTAGTTTGAGCATACTTTGGCATTGCCTTTCTTTGAGACTGGAATAGGGAAACAAAAAACAAAACCACAGATACTACTTCATACCTACCAGGAGGGCTCTAGTAAAAAAGACAGAAATGCAAGTGTCACTGAGGATGTAAAGAATTCAGAACACTCATAATGCTTTGAGAAGGTAATATAGTGCTCCTTCTCTGGAAAACAGTTTAGCAGATATTCAAAATTTTAAACATTGTTACCATGAACCAGAAATTCCCACTCATGGATACGCACCAAAGAGAAATAAAAATAAATACACAAAGCCCTGAGTATGAATGTTCATATAGCAGCATTATTCTTAATGATCATAAAGTAGAAACAGCCCAAATGTCCATCAACTGATGAAGAGGCAAACAGAATGTAATACAGCTACACTATGAACTATTATTTGGCAATAAAAATGGTTCTGATATATGCTATAACATGGATCAATGTTGAAAATGTACCCAGTAAAAAGAAGCCAGCCACAAAAGATCTCATACCATATGATTTCACTTACATGAAAAGGTCCAGGATAGTCATCAACCTCAGCTCTTAGAACTACCTGCCAATCCATTTTTTTAACCTTGGTCAGTTCCATCTCCTACTCACTTTAACATAAATTCTAAGCCTTCACCAAGCCATTCTTCTCAAATCCCCTCACCCACCTCCACAACTCTCTACCTCCCTCTGCAGACAATCTTGCTTTCTACCTCAAATTTAATTTCTCAGTCTCCTCTCTATAAACTTATATCTGCTCCTGTGTTCATTCAGTTTCCTTTTTCCTTCAAGTCACAAAAAGGAATACAGAAACAAACTGACTTTAATATCAGACTCCTCCATGTAATTCAGTTCGAAACACTGTCATGAAGAACTCAATGAAAAATCAAATGGTTCATCTAATAAAATATCTGAGGATTTATAAATATACCTAATCCAAAGTTAACATCATTGCAGTTCAAAAGTTAAAAATTAATTAGGCACAGCAAGCTAGTTATAAAGACACAATATATCCTTCTCTACGTACCTGTTAAATGTCTGACAGTCCTTGACATGGTGTCAGGAGATACCCTCAACATTCTGAGATTTGAAGAGGGATATTCCAAATCTCTAGCTGGCACACAAGGAACGAATGGAGGCAACACAGATGAGAAAGATTCATTAATGTCCGTATTGGAAGGACATACCTATGAAAAAGCGGAAGATTAACTTTAGACTTTATCTACTAAAAAATAAACCTCATTTTTATGAAAATGAGGTTAAACAGCTACACCAGTTCCTTAAGATCATACTCTTAACTCTCCTGAATTCATATATAGGTCATATCTTATTTGGTTAATTCCAAGATGGCTCTACAAATTATTCTGAGGGTTTTGAAGTCAATCTGCACAGAATATTACAGATAGGACACATAATAGTGTTCTATTACTCAGAAGTTTGATCCTTAGAATAACTGTATGAACACTGCAGGATTTGAACTATTATAATACTCTTGACAAGCTCAAGGATTTTTTTTTTCCTTAAGTAGGAAAGATATGCTAGGGTAAGGAAAGAGATGAGAACACAAATATTTTCAAGAAATCCACAAATGTTTAGAAGAAAAATAAAAGCACCAAAGAACTGGATCTGTGATCAGTTACCAAAAAAACTTAAGTCCTCAAATTTCTTGAAACAAAAGTAGTAGGAAATATAAATTGATGAAATAAAAGTTAAATGCTGAAAAAGAAGTTTCTGAAGTTTCATGGCATTCCAGCAAGTCCTTGCTACAAAAGAAATTAGAAACTACTATTAGTGACGTTGGTACATAAATATATACAACTCTTCACCAAATTCATAGTATACTGCCATATATTCATATATGAGTATACATATACTCTCAGTAAAAAGAACATACCACTTTTAGGCTTATTTTCCTGAAATATTATTCCCAGGACAGAGTCTGAAATTTTTCTATCCTCTTTATG
This sequence comes from Neotragus pygmaeus, assembly GCA_006410875.1. Classification (NCBI taxonomy): domain Eukaryota; kingdom Metazoa; phylum Chordata; class Mammalia; order Artiodactyla; family Bovidae; genus Neotragus; species Neotragus pygmaeus. Next base: position 570,219 of record SJYV01018322.1, read on the forward strand.
AAAGTTTTTTCATTGTGTAGTAACAAACATTCTTATGAAGCTGGCAGAATGTGAAAATAAATAATTCTACTTCTACTGCCTATATCGTTTCTCTAGACCCATGGTTCTCAACTGGATAAGATTTTGCACTCCCTCACCTCCCCCACCAAGGAATATGTGGCAAGGCCTGGAGACATTTATCTCTGTCCTAACTTTAGTGGAGGTAATGCTACTGACATTCAGCGAATAGAGGCCAGGGATGTTACTAAACATCATAAAATGCACAGAACACCCCCAAACAACAAAGAATTAGCAAACCCCAAACCAATAATGTGGAGAAACCCTGTTCTAAACATAACACAAAGTTCTTAGTTTCCAACTCTCCTACTGCTGAAGGAGACATGCAGCTCACTAAAGTACAGTTGACCCTTGAACAGCATGGGTCTGAATGGTACTAGTCCACTTATACATGGATTTTTTTTTTTTTCCCAATGGTAAATACTACAGTACTACACATGATCCAAGATTGGATGAATCTGTGGATGTGGAAGAATACTAGATTGGTGGAATCAGGGATACAGGAGGCCAACTATGGATTTTCAACTTCACAAAGGGTCAGTACCCCTAATTTCCACACTGTTCAAGGTCAACTGTACATATCACTTACGCAATAGATGAATACTTGTGTGTGTACACTGTGTTTAATAGTAGTTTCCCCCAAAGCTTCTAAACATAGGGAAAACGATTTCTATTCCAATTTTAACTTTAATAAAATTTCAAAGCTTCAAAATATACAGATATTAGAGTAGGTAATGAAGAAAATGTAGAATGAAAAAGATGAGACATATTTAAGAGATCCAACAGATATCTATCACTAAAAATTAGGGGAGTTAGGAGGGAAAAAAAATCAAGATTGGTTTCTGTCCTAGTTTATAATCAACAATGAAGACAGAATCAATGACAATAAAGAAACCAAGAAATGTTAACACCTCTAGAAGAATAGAAAATCTGTAAGTCACTCTGACTTTAGAAAAAAGATAAGTTATTCTCATTTAGGCAAGGCAAATTTGAGATGATGGGAATATTTACAAGAAAATATCACACAAGATAGTATATGTGTCTATGTAGGAGAAATACTAGGGTCTAAAAATGGAGGTGATAATCATCCACATGGAAAATATTAGTGGAAACACATTCTTTGAAATTTGGTAAGTGTTAGTTATTCAGTTGTGTCGGATTCTTTGTGAGCCCATGAACTGGGGCACACCAGGCTCTTTGGTCCATGGGATTCTCCAGGTAAGAATAATGGAGTGGGTTGCCATTTCCTTCTCCAGGGGATTTTCCTGACCCAGCAATCGAACCCAATTTACTGCACTGTGGGCAGATTCTTTACCATCTGAGCTACCAGGGAAGCCCATGGGATGGATAGGGAACCAACAAAGACAAAAAGGAAAGAAATCTAAGGAGTCAACCTTAAATAATAGCTAAGAGTTATACGGCCAAAATAAGGGATACTAAAACAGTATTTTATTATAAAGGATAGAAGAATATAATACGCTTCCAGGAACAAGGCAAGAGAAAGAATAAAATAACAAACTAGAGTAGGAAACACCTGGTAATAGCCTGATCTAATTTCACTAAAATAAAGGGAACTAGCAGCCAGGCACTATATACATGCTACATACCTTACCCCATTCAATATAACAATGTTTCAGGTTGATTATTACTGCTTATTTCTTTATGTAGACAAGGAAGGAGAATAATCCTCCAAAATCATTTGACCAAGGTACAAGGCTAACAAAGTAACTGAACAGGGTTTTGACTCCAAATCTCCACACTCTCTTCAAAGCCCCAACCTACATCATATGTAAATGCATACCCAAATAAACATTCAGAGAATGATGGATGGATACCAAAGTGAGACAAACAAGTATGAACGACTCTTCTGAGACATAGACGATAATAAAAAAGAAACTAAACAGCAGGCAAACCTCCTGAGAGCAAGTTGAGCCATGCAGAAAGATGATTACCAGGTCTGGCTCACTGCTTCTCTAATATTTAGCATTATGTAAGTCCCAGAATATAGTCGACACCTAAGAATGAAAGACACCATAGAAAACAGCATCCTCCCTGGACTAAAAAAAATACACTTAAAGTTACAGTTAAGGGCAAATAAAATTTGGAATTGTGTCAGAGTTAATCTCAGCACATCACTATTAACTAAATAAATATATATCTTCATGTCTTCAAATATACTTTATCTATATGAAAAGTTGACATAAGTTACAAAAGTAGTTCTAGTAAAAAAAATTAGAAAATCAAGTGTAAATACAATTGACAGTGCTGTTTTAAAAGAGTAAATCCTAAGAGTTCTAATAATAGGAAAAAAATGTTTTCTGTTTCTTTAATGTTTATGAAATGATGGGTGTTCACTAAATTTACTGTAGTAATCATTTCATGATGTATGTAAGTCAACTCATTACACTGTATCCCTTAAACTTATATCTCAATAAAACTGAAAGAAAAAGAAAAAAAGAAACTCTAAGTTTAAAATTGATACTTTGCTTCTCATTCTTATTAAAACTAACTTTGACCTTCATTCTTGCCAAAACAATGCAAAATCTTGGCTTCGGTGTCACTGAAGAACAGTTAAACATGGAGGCAACTTATGGTATATTCATTAAGTATATATACAAGGATAGTTTCAAATACTAGTTCCCCTACTTGCTAAATGATTATCAGCAAGTTCCTTAACCCTCTAAATATCAATTGTAAAATTGGGATGATAATCAGTTCAGCTCAGTCGCTCAGTCATGTCCAACTCTTTGTGACCCCATAAACTGCAGCACGCCAGGCCTCCCTGTCCATCACCAACTCCCAGAGTCTACCTAAACCCATGTCCATTGAGGTGATGATGCCATCCAATGATCTCATCCTCTGTCATCCCCTTCTCCTCCTGCCTTCAATCTTTCCCAGCATCAGAGTCTTTTCAAATGAGTCGCTCTTCACATCAGGTGGCCAAAGTATTGGAGTTTCAGTTTCAAAATCAGTCCTTCCAATGAACATCCAGGACTGATCTCTTTAGGATGGACTGGTTGGATCTCCTCTCAGTCCAAGGGACTCTCAAGAGTCTTCTCCATCATCACAGTTCAAAAGCATCAATTCTTTGGTGCTCAATTTCTTTATAGTCCAACTCTCACATCCATACATGACCACTGGAAAAAAAAAAAGCCTTGACTAGATGGACCTTTGCTGACAAAGTAATGTCTCTGCTTTTTAATATGCTGCTTAGGTTGGTTTTAACTTTCCTTCCAAGGAGTAAGCGTCTTTTAATTTCATGGCTGCAGTCACCATCTGCAGTGATTTTGGAGCCCCAAAAAATAAAGTCTGATACTGTTTCCACTGTTTCCCCATCTATTCCCCATGAAGTGATGGGACCGCATGCCATGATCTTCGTTTTCTGAATGTTGAGCTTTAAGCCAACTTTTTCACTCTCCTCTTTCACTTTCATCAAGAGGTTTTTTAGTTCTTCACTTTCTGCCATAAGGGTGGTATCATCTGCATATCTGAGGTTAATGATATTTCTCCTGGCAATCCTGATTCCAGCTTGTGCTTCCTCCAGCCCAGC
>SJYV01018322.1:575505-638808 GCA_006410875.1 Neotragus pygmaeus
CATTACTTTACTAGCATGTGAGATGAGTGCAACTGTGTGGTAGTTTGAGCATTCTTTGGCATTGCCTTTCTTTGGAAGTGGAATGAAAACTGACCTTTTCCAGTCCTGTGGCCACTGCTGAATTTTCCAAATTTGCTGGCATACTGAGTGCAGTACTTCCACAGCATCATCTTTTAAGATTTGAAATAGCTCAACTGGAATTCCATCACCTCCACCAGCTTTGTTTGTAGTGATGCTTCCTATGGCCCACTTGACTTCACATTCCAGGATGTCTGGCTCTAGGTGAGTGTGAGTGATCATATCACCATGATTTTCTGGGTCATAAAGATCACAGTTCTTCTGTGTTTTCTTGCCACCTCTTCTTAATATCTTTTGCTTTTGTTAGGTCCATACCATTTCTGTCCTTTATTGAGTCCATCTTTGGTATTGGCCCATCTTTGGTATCAAGGGAAATGTTCCCTTGGTATCTCTATAATCCTACCTGATAGGACTGACCAAAGGACTAAATAAATTGAGGTATCATATATAAAGTAAACCTCTTAGCGTAGTATTTGAGCATAAAACATTAGCTATCATTATCATCCCTGTTGTTATTAAATTGAAAAATAGAAGTAAACAGTGTCTAGAATATTGAAGAAAATAAAACTACCTATAAATAAATTCTACTATCTGTAAATAAATTCAATAAACTGAAATAAAAGGAAAAGCTTATCACAATATTTTTGTTCATTTTCTTTTTAACTACCCAAACCTACAGGTCAAAATATAATTGCAACTCAAACTAGCAGCTTTCCAATGACATATTTATTTTATGCATGGGAAAATAGGAAAAGGAAAGTAACATTAAGTACACCATATATATGTAACCTAACTGTATTTAATGACTAATAGAATGTAAGGATACATTATCAGGTAAAAGGACTCAGGCTGGAGCTGACAGTGTCAGACAAAACCAGATGGGCAGTGGGGCCAGAGAACCATTAAAATCAGAAGATCCAAGTATCCAAGCAAATCAAGCCTTGTATAAAACAAAATTTTGACTTTAAGATATGTCTGAAATTAAAATCTTTCAGGGGCTTCCAAACAGAAATACATAAATATTTCAAGGCCTATTCCAAGGGCTGTTACACTGAAGGCCAGAGGGTGGAAATAGCACAATTGAGTATCTCCAATGGTACCCCACTCCAGTACTCTTGCCTGGAGAATCCCATGGATGGAGGAGGCTGGTAGGCTGTAGTCCATGAGGTCACTAAGAGTCAGACACGACTGAGCAACTTTACTTTGACTTTTCACTTTCATGCATTGGAGAAAGAAATGGCAACCCACTCCAGTATTATTGCCTGGAGAATCCCAGGGACGGGGGAGCCTGGTGGGTTGCCATCTATGTGGTCGCACAGAGTCAGACATGACTGAAGCGACTTAACAATAGCAACAGCAATAGCAATGAATGAGTTTAATCTTAACACCATCCCAGAGGTTCTTGCTAGCACAATTTGAAAGGGTTAAGATATTTCAATATGAAGGGCCTGGATGCTCCAAAGGCTGGCCTTTTTTCCCCAAAACACCATAGAACTTATTGAGTCTCATGGTCTAAAATCACAAATATTTCTTTTATGCCAACCTCTAATAAATTAATGCAGCATACTCCTGGATATCAGATGAAAACCAGATTACACATCACAATTTGGTATTAGAGGATATAAACAGCCCTTTTTTCTCATCCCATTTTTCAACTAAAATCCCTTTCCCCACCATACAAGAAATATCAAATAGAAAGACTTACAGAATTTTCAAAACTGCTGTTTTCCTTAGATGGTAGCTGTACAGTAGATTGCCACTGCAGGGAGCTGTCACAAATCTCTAGATCATCAAGCAAATTTTCTAAACCTGTTAGCTCAACGCACTCACCAGTCAAGTCATCTTGGTCACATATCTGGGAAACAGTAAAAAGTAAAAATAAAAACAAACAATACCATTTCCTAAAACAATAATGAAAAAGACCATGTCTTTCCCCAATACTCATTTTATTGTCTTACCTTTTGTGTTTTACTGCATACAACAGCATTTTCATCTACACTACAGCATTCAGTATCATCATCCAGAGTACAGATGTCAGATTCAGCCTTCCCCTGCAGGCCCTCTACAAAATAGGAGTCATTTTGCATAATTGTATGTATAGTAAAACTGGACTTGGGTCCCAAAGGCCGAGGCATTTCACCTTGGCCCGTAGCAGCTTTCAGCAATGTCTTTTGGCCAACTGCAATTAATGGTGCGTTACTGATCACTGGTAAAGCACCTTGTGACTTTGCATCACATGCCACCAAGTTTGCTGAAAAGCTGCTTCCTACAGCTGTAGATGGACCTTCAATGATGTAACTAGAGTTTACAGTCTTACCCAAAATACAGTTTGAGGAATCTGCAACTTCTTCAAAGGTGTGCTGCTTTAAATCTTGTGAAACCAAAGAATCTGAAGTCCATACTTTCATTGGGTAAATAATGTTTGAAGGTCCTAACTTCTCTGCAAGGTCAAGAGCAGAAACAGACTTTATCTTCCCAATGGGAAGAAACTGTTCATTGTCTATACCACACTGAAATAAAGTTGACCATGTTTTGCCAAGACCAAGGGCCTGTCTGAGAGATTTTTCAGTTAAAGAAGATGATGACTTAAGCTCTGGACTAACAGAAAGTGGCTTAATCAATATTTCCTGAGGAGCACTGAGGATTGATTTTAAATTGTGATGCCAGTACAGGGAGCTATCACCATCATCATTTTTATGCAATGGTTTTGAAGCTCCTGATTCAAACACCCCAGGAGTAGACTGATAGCGTGGATGATTAAGTTTATCAAGGAAAAGGTTTTCATCGTAATTTAACAGGGAAGGATCTGGACTTTTTGGCTCACTTTCTTGGCTGTCATTTGTTAAAGATTTGTTGATGTCAGTTTGGATTTCATTTACTGTACTCTCTTTCTTGGAAGGTTCAATAGAGGCAATAACTGCCTGAAAAGCTACATTTTTCGTAGCACCAACATTTTTCCCATCAAAAACAGAAGTTGCCTCTTGGTTTCTTTCTTCTTGAAAATACAGTTGTTCTGATGTCTCATTTGAGTTGGATTTAATAGTCTGAAGAGGACCAACAGAAATCTCCATCGTAGAGGTATCAAGCCCCCAGGAGAGTATATGGGCTTCTGAAACTTCTACAGAATTATCAGGAACTATAACATTCTCAATATACTGTATTTCTGAAGATCTGGGATGCACCTCTGAAAACACTAAAGTATTTCTATTCTCCTTTAATTCAAAACATTGAGATAATCCTTTCCCCAGATCGTCTTCATTGCTTTTATAACTCTCCAAAGAATCCACCTTTTGTTTCACCTCATTCTCAACAGGAGCCCTTAAACAAACGCTCTCAAAATAATGACTATCAGACATCAAGGGAACCTCGCTTCCTCCCGATCCCAACAAACAATGCTGGAAAGAATGTGGCGTTTTATTATTAAAATGAGGAGCAACTTCATGTGTAAAAGATACATGATCCTTACTGATTAGATATATTTCTGGATGGTGTGAAGCTCCCTGCTTGCTCCACGGCATATTTGAAAAAGAGAAATTGTCACTTTCTTTAGGAATTTTATTTCTATCAATTGTGTCAGATGAATCTGAATAAGAATCAGGGTCCTTACTGGCTAAATATTTTTCTGATTGCTGTAAAGTTCCTTGGTTCCCATACTGTGTATATAAATAAGAAGCATCAAAACTGTCACTTCCTTTAGGATTTATGTATTCATCACTTATATCAGATGCAGTTGAAAAAGAAACTTGATCTTTATCAGCTAAATTGGTTGCTGGCTCCTGCAAAACTTCTCGTGTCTCCCATGACATATATGAATAAACAGCATCATAATTACCAGAGTCTTCGCAGGTTTTCTGATCATCAAGTGTATTAGATGAAACAGTCTCTTCTTTAGTCCCTTGTTCAGGAGTTAATAAAGAGTGCTGAGACTTAACAGCTGTACTACCTATAAGTGGGTGCTGAGATATACTAAAGCAACTGTTAACTAAGTCTGAAGCTACTCCTGAGGCTGCCTGGAATAAAGCTTCACTAACTTCCGACGGTCGAGAAAACCATTCAGTGTCTTCAGACTTACCAGGAATTCCCCTGAAAATATACAGTTAAAAATAAATAAATAACACATTAAAAACATTTATCTTTTTTAAATACTAATATGAAAAAAAATGCAACACCAATGTCACTAAAATTGAGGTTATTTGAAAAGTATGTTGAAAAAAGTTCTAATTTCAAATTCCTTTAGAGTGGCTGATAATTGAATACAGCAAATTTTTTGTAGACAGATGATGAACTACCATCCTATGACCTGATATTTTCTCAGGCTTCTCTCAAAACAATACTACGCCCCAAAGATTATTCTTTAAATGAAAATTTCAAACTTTACCTTTTAAAATATGCAATTTATTACCTACCATAATTTAATATTCATTTAACATGCATTAATTCTTTTACTAGTTATTATGTTCTTAAAAACCACTTAAGTGATCTACTCTTCAAATAAAACATAACCTAAAACATAAGCATTGGTTGACTACTGAGTATAGAACACTTTTCATAAAAGTGATTTTAAAGTAAAACACAGCATAAGGGCAGAGGTTTGTAACTCTGTAAACATTTATAGTTTTTCGTTTACATTGTCTTTTTTACTTCTAAAACAAAAAAACATATTCTTGGATAATTCCAAATATGATTTGAAGAATTTGAGACTTGTTCTCATGATTACTAAAAGACATTAATTTGGAATAACTTAATTTAGATACCTATTAGAAAAATCATGCCACTTCATTACTTCCTATTTGCACCTCCTACACAGGAAAGGGAGATAACTAGGTTCACTCAATATTGGCTGAGAAAAATGGGGACGCCAAACGAGCTAGTGACCATGAAGTGGATGCTTTTTACAGAACGGGAATGGGCTGGTGGGCAGCAAGTCAGCAGATACATAAAGAAGAAAATCCAGTGTGCCTTCTAAACTAAAATATGCCAGTATGCTAGAATACATTAGAAATTATTTTAGAATAAACTACACTCCTCTGCCTCATCTTTACACACCTTATTCTGCCAAATTAACACGTACCGTGTCTTAAGGCCTTGTTACCTTCAGAGTGTGTACTGAGAAAGAACATAACCCCAAAGTCTCACTGCAAGTCATTAATTTAGTAACAACTTAGAACAAGAAAACAAAGAGTAAAAAGGTTACATGCAAGTACAAAAATAAATCATCCTACCTCAGAGGTGCAAAATCTAGTTCACTTTGATGAGATAAGGAATCAGGCCCAAACTCTTGATGTTCGGTCAAACATGTCAGCAAAGGCAAATCAGGAGAAGCAAAATTGTCCTGTAGGACTGCAAAGTTTCAAATATAAAAATATTGAGAATGCTGTTAATTAACTGCTTGGCTTATATAATATCTTAAAGAACCTAAACGTTGCCATCTGGAAATTTCTACAAGCATTAGTATGATAATGTAACAACAGCAGCAAATACCATTTATTAAGATCCAAGTTTGGAGAAGAAAATGGCTACCCACTCCAGCAATCTTACCTGGAAAATACCATGGACAGAGGAACCTGGCAGGCTACAGTCCATGGGACCACAAAGAATCAGACACAACTGAGCAGCTAAACAACAACAAGATGCAGGCACTTAACATATAATATTTTATTTACTCCTCGTAACAACCTTGAAGTACAGGTATTATTATAGTCATCTTACAGATGGGGAAACATGATTATAAATCTTAAAAAATACTAAGTAATCTGTTCACGTTTAAATAGCTTATATGCCAGAGTACAATCTAGACCTAAACAGTGTAATTTTTAGCAAATGCTCCTAACAATTATGATTGTTTCTTTCCATCTTACATCAAAATGTGGTTCACAGGCTCCTAGGCATCCTTAAGATACTCCCAGAAGATGCCTGGGTCAAAGTGATATTCAAAATAATATTAACATATCATTTGCTTTATTCACTCTCATTATCTCATAAGGATACCATGGAATTTCCCAGAAGCTACATCACATATGATAGAGCAACATACTGAAGGCAGCAGCAGATATCAGAATCTGTTTGCCTTCTAATAAGTCAGACATTACATATTTTTAAGTAAAATAACACTAGTCTTCTAAATATTTTTGATTTTGAAACAGTTATTTTTCTAATAAACCAGGTTAATTTATAACATCAATGGAGTCGCTACTTTTGAATGAATTGTTAAACTCATTTTTAAAGTTTTTCTGTTTTAGTAATTTCTAATATTGGAAAACATCAATAAGCCACATCAACAAAAGTTCTCAGTTATTTTAAAGTGTGTCAAGGAAATCCTGTGGCCAAAATGTTTGAAAACTGCTAATTTAAAGGAAAAAAAAAAACGCTTGTGAATACCTGAATGTCACCTTAAATAAGTTCTAACATCCCTAAATATGTACAACTAGATATAAACTCCTTATTCCTTATATTATTTATACAATTACAAAAACAAAAAAGTAAACACTAGCAGAAACAAATCTATAAAACCAATAGTTTTCTATTTCATACTAATTTAATTAGACAAGTGATGTTTTGCTAAAACTGAAATGTTCTTTAAATATGAATGTAATACTGTGACTACAGTATACCTTCTTGATTTCACAATGCCTATAATACTGCATTCCTTCCCTACCATAACTGTCACACGCTTGTTTTAATCTGCTTCCCAGTTAGATTACCAATTCCATGTCTGCTTTATTCAGAGCTATATCCTCAGTGCTTAGCAAAATACCTGCTACAAAGTACCTCCTGCACTTAGTAGGCACTCAGAATACAATTATTTATTTATTAAATGGATTAATCAAAAATGGGAAACTGAAAGATAACAATACATTTACCACCAAGGACTAATTGGTACAATTCTTCCTTGGTTCTGGCTTATAAGCTCAGTCTTAAACCTTCATAACAGAAATCTTTCATTCCTCTAAGAATCGTGAAGATTTTTAAACAAAGACCCCACATTTCCTCACACTTGGACAACTGTTGCTGGCCTGGATCTCTTTTTTGAAATATCTAACCGTTCTAGCCCCAGTCATCATCAAGACATTTGCCACTGATGAGATCCACTCTACAATGACTGGATTCAAGCCTAACAAAGTCACAATGATGAAATTTCCTCTGGTCATCAGATCCCAGGATCTGATCTAATTATTAAAATGTTCTATTTTATCTACAGTAAATGAGAAACTAGAGCTATAAAACTCAAGCCATGTAGCAGAATCTCCAACCTAATGTTAAATCTATTCTATTAGAGACTTCACTTATTTGCTGTGACATAAAGCCCACTTTTTCTGCTATATAGCTATATAACATTACTATATTATTATTATTAGCTATATCCCATTATTAAATGGCTCTACTAGTTGAAAACAGCCTCCCTACAAGTTTTGTAGTCTCATTTTCAACTCTGCTGCTGCTGTTAAGTCACCTCAGTCGTGTCTGACTCTGTGCGACCCCATAGATGGAAGCCCGCCAGGCTCCGCCGTCCCTTGGATTCTCCAGGCAAGAACACTGGAGTGGGTTGCCATTTCCTCCTCCAGTGCATGAAAGTGAAAAGTGAAAGTGAAGTCACTCAGTCGTGTCCGACTCTTAGTGACCCCATGGACTGTAGCCTACCAGGCTCCTCCATCCATGGGATTTTCCAGGCAAGAGTACTGGAGTGGGGTGCCACTGCCTTCTCCGATTTTCAACTCTAGACTAGGAATTGGCAAACATTTCCTATAAAAGGTCAGAGAGTAAATATTTTAGGCTTTGTTGATCACACATGGTGTCTCTGTCCCATGTAATTCTTTTGTTCATTTGTTTTTCACAATCCTATAAAAGATGCTAAAACCTTTTTTAGCCCAAGACAGTACAAACTCAGGCTTCAGTCTGTGACTAGTAGCTTGCAAACTCCTCTGTAGACCATTATCCAATTCATCCTATGGTACTATTACTTTCCTTTTATTGTACTGTCTTTCCAAAAGACAACATAGCTTTCCTCTATATATTCCTAGTATATAACACACAACAGGCACTTAGATATTTGCTAAATAAAGGAATAAATGAAAAATAAGTTGCTTCATCTTTAGCATGAGAGTCCTTCAAATATCTGATTATAGCTAACTCTTTTCTTTCATATGCTATCAATGTTACCTCCTCTTACAAGGGAACTCTAACTCTTGTCAACGTCTTTCTTTAAATATAAAACTAAAATTGACTTTGATGATCTACATCACTGAATATATTGTCACTGATACTTTTTACTTGGATAGCATTTGAAAAGAACTTGTTGAATTAACTGCTAATTCATGCTCCTCTACAAAATTCTGTTAAGACACCTCCATGGTTGAATCCCACACCCTTGACAAAGGTTAACTGTAAAATCTATGGTGGTTGCATTTTCTTCAATTTTTGAAAATAAAAATCTGAAGAAAACAGAAGGAAAAACAAAATAATATTTGAATTATGATTTAGGCATAAAAAAATTGGAATTACCATATTGCCTAAGCAATCCTATATATGTGTAACAATCTAAAGTAATGATAATATATTTCTACCTCCTACCCTGATGATTTGAAAAGGACTAAAAGTTTATCTTTTGTAAAGAGCTAATAAATTAGTTCCATATTAAACAGAGGAAAACAGGAAGATCTGCCTCAGACAAGTCATTTAACCTCTTTATCTCAATGTTTGGATCTAAAAACTTAGGATAATGATAAATGTCTTAACTAGTTCTAAGAAGCTAATTAGGTAAGCATGAACATTTGTTTTCTGTTTGGTTTTTATACATCATGGGGCCTCCATTGCTGAGAGAAGCAGTCAAAGGATAACATATGTGGTTACCCCCAAGAAAAATCCCACAGAGTCAGGACTGAGCAGGCATATCCATGAGAAAGCTTTTTATGACTTCTGAGAGCAACAGGGAATGATAAAATGAGGAGCAATTGCATATTTAACATAACTGGACCAGCTGGCCAGTGTGAAAAACCAGAAATAAGCTAGTATGTTTGAGTACAGTTCTACAGAGCTCAACTCAAGGATTTAGATGCAAGATTTGCAGTCCCCATATGTATTTTGTAAATATGAGGTATTATTACTAGCTAAAAATAAAGAGGTATTACCTAGCAATGGAGAACATAAGAGGTCTCTGTTGGGATCCTTTCCTTGATTTTCTGATTGGGTCAATATTCCTTCCTCCAAAGAGGTGAAGTCGGTCACTTCAGTCCCTTTCTCTCTCATATTAAATCCAGTCTGGGCTGTATCCAAGGTACAGGAAGAGTCCATTTCTTGAGGAAGGCAATGCCAAGATTCTGTTCTCTAAAACAAGAATTTTAAAGGAAAATATGCTAAATCATTAACTGAGTTACCATACATATTAACCCTTAGATTAAAATGTCCATTTACATTAGCATATAGCTTTCTATTTTACATTTTCATCAAAATTTTTAAAAATCAAAACTGTTCTCTTTTTTTCACAATAAGATTTTTTACCTTTTCCCATTATTACACATCTTTTAACGTGTGGAACCACTGGCATTTCTGCTATTCTCTAATATTGCTTCTCATCATTAAAACAATAAATTTGGTTCTTCATGATGAAATCCTACAATATCATAAAACTGAAAAAAAAATTTCCAAATCTAAAGCTACAATATTCTCTACACGTGACCACTTCACTAACTCTTATTTGCTATACTAGTTTCTAGTAGACTTCTGGGTACAAAACATCATGTGGCTTCATGAGTCGTGAGTGGTACATTTGTCTCTTTCAAATGCTTTTACTAGTGGCATAATTCAGAACAACGTCTCTCAAAATACCTATGGTCAGTTCTTCCTACTTCCAACTCATTACAGAATAACATTTTATTAATACTAATAAAAATTAATAGGTAACAAGTAAATAAAAAATAAATTAATTTACAAACTAGTTAAAAAAAAAAAAAAAAACCTAGGAAAATGAAACTGAAAAGGTATATAAGCCCAAAATACAAAACACATGTCTAAGTGTCATTTTCTGGTACTAAAAAACATCAACTTTCTACAAAAGTTTCTAAACACTTCCTCTCGATTCTTTCTATTTCTTGACAGTAACAGGCAATTCATGGACTAGCACCAATTCCAAACCACACTAAGTAGCAATGTTTAACTAAAGTTGAATTAAACACTNTTCTGGTACTAAAAAACATCAACTTTCTACAAAAGTTTCTAAACACTTCCTCTCGATTCTTTCTATTTCTTGACAGTAACAGGCAATTCATGGACTAGCACCAATTCCAAACCACACTAAGTAGCAATGTTTAACTAAAGTTGAATTAAACACTAATGGTAACCAATTTTATAGGCATTTTCTGTTTAAATCTGGTTATTTAAAAAAACAAATTTAGTATTAGCTAATAATTAAGAACATTCTTCCTGTCATGCTACTAAAGTGTTCCTTTATTTTCATTTTAAATTAATTTGATTAGGAAGGGGCACAAAATTTGATCAAACAGCATTAGAGCATCATTTTTCCCCAATTACATCTGATAAAATACAGCAATAAATTTCTTCATAATGTAACAACTTCACAGTAGTAGGCAGATGGTAGATGAGACCTTTAGTTAGATTTGATAGCAGCCTTTAACATTTTCACTGATTAGGATTCATTAGTATTTTTAAATGCTTTTGTTCTCTAACCTTGTTCTGTGTATTTTTATACAAAGAAATTTTATTTTCCTTAAAAATATAAAAGACTTCATCGATGAATCCATTAGATCCAGAAACCTTTTTGATAGTTGGTACTACTATAATGTTCTTGATTTCCTCTTAGTTCAAGTTCAACTGGAACTAAGCTTTGATAGGTTTGTATTAAGTCTATTTCATTAAGGTGTTTTTTTTTCCCTTGACTGGATTTGCTAGGAATGTATACATTTTTTTCTATCTTCAGTGTAACAATTCTACTTTCTAACTTATTTCTGCTTTTCTCTTTACCATGTTTCCTCTACTTGCAGTTTTTCATTAATTATACAAACAAAATTTTTTGTTATTATTTTAATCTGTTTAAAAAGATGAGACAATGACATTATATTGATGGCTATCAACAGGCTTAGATATATAATGTACTGATATTCGTTATTTTCTTCCTTAACCAAATCAAATATTTTTAATTCCCAAATGACCCACATATAAAAATATATAATTTAGGACGATTTCACAATTTCAACAAAACTTTAAAGGATTATTTCCATTAGTTAAAATTCTCTAACCAAATGTGCTTAAGAGTAAGCTTTAAAAAAAAAAAAGGATACACAACTATCCACTTCCTAATATCAGCTATAAAACAATACATATACAGAGAAAATAATACCGGAGAATAATATTCTAAAATATTAACACTATCCATCTATGGGTTACCGGATAATAGACTTTGGCATTCCAAAATATACCAATCCCATCTATGTCAGATAAATTAGTCAAATTCGGAACATCAAATTGCTATTGGAAACATGCTTTATACACTTTTCATACTTGAAAAATAAAAAGGAATGTGAGAATGATTTTTTTTTCCTTTGGAGAGTATTCAATTCTATAGGAAATACTGGGCCGATGAATAAGTTTGAAAGCAAGGGAATTCCAGTCATGTTGAGATTTTCACTGCAACAAAATTTCAGGTCCCCAACTCATCTCTTAGCCCCTTTGACCAGAGATGGGCTTTGTCCCATAGTTTATTCCTCACTACAGATGAAAGATATATTCATTTGCGCTCCTGCCCATACTCTGACCTCCACACATCACTCTAGCTCCTAAACTGCAATAATTTTGCAACCTTATGGAGACAACTATCCTATCACATTTACACTTCCCTGGTAGCCCAGTTGGTAAAGAATCTGCCTCCAATGCAGGAGACCCAGGTTCGATCCCAAGGTCAGGATGATCCCCAGGAGAAGCAAATGGCAACCCACAACAGTATTCTTGCCTAGAAAAATTCCATGGACAGAGGAGCCTGGTGGGCTACAGTGCATGGGGCTGCAAGGAGTTGGACACGACTGCGTAACAGTTTTTAACTGCATTTTCCTCTTTACCACTTTTAAGTGTTTGTCAGTTCAGGTCAGTTGTATCTGACTCTTTGTGACCCCATGGACTGCAGCACGCCAGGCCTCCCTGTCCATCACCAATTCCCAGAGTTCACCCAAACCCATGTACATCGAGTAGGTGATGCCATCTAGCCATCTCATCCTCTGTTGTCCCCTTCTCCTCCTGCCCTCAATCTTTACCAGCATCAGGGTCTTTTCCAATGAGTCAGTTCTTCGCATCAAGTGGCCAAAGTACTAGAGTTTCAGCTTCAACATCAATCCTTCCAATGAATGCCCAGGACTGATCTCCCTTAGGATGGACNAGTTCCTCTTCACTTTCTGCCATAAGGGTGGTGTCATCTGCATATCTGAGGTGATTGATTTCTCCCGGCAATCTTGATTCCAGCCTGTGTTTCTTCCAGTCCAGCGTTTCTCATGATGTACTCTGCATAGAAGTTAAATAAGCAGGGTGACAATATACAGCCTTGACATACTCCTTTTCCTATTTGGAACCAGTCTCTTGTTCCATGTCCAGTTCTAACTGTTGCTTCCTGACCTGCATACAGATTTCTCAAGAGGCAGGTCAGGTGGTCTGGTATTCCCCTCTCTCTCAGAATTTTCCACAGTTTATTGTGATCCACACAGTCAAAGGCTTTGGCATAGTCAATAAAGAACAAATAGATGTTTTTCTGGAACTCTCTTGCTTTTTCCATGATCCAGTGGATGTTGGCAATTTGATCTCTGGTTCCTCTGCCTTTCCTGAAACCAGCTTGAACACCAGGAAGTTCACAGTTCACGTATTGCTGAAGCCTGGCTTGGAGAATTTTGAGCATTACTTTACTAGCATGAGAGATGAGTGCAATTGTGCGGTAATTGGAGCATGAACAGTATGAGTGTTCATAGTCATCTTTATAAAACACTGTTTCACAAACATTTCTGACTTTCTTACCCTTTCCCCCCACCATCCTATCTGCCTGGCAAAAGCTGAGTTCTAATTGAAATTCTCCTTGTCTTAATCCAAGAAACAACCCACTGCTGAAGAAAACACACATTCAGACTGAATTTCCTTTAGATTTTTTTAAATTAATTTTTACTAGAATATAGTTTATTTATTTTTTTATTTTAAAAATCTCGCTTCCTAGGTGGCACTAGTGGTAAAAACAAACAAACAAACAAAACCACCTGCCACTGCAGGAGACACAAAAGATGCAGGTTCAATCCTTGGGTTCAATTCGTGGAGGAGGAAATGACAGCCCACTCCAGTTTTATCGCCTGGGAAGTCCCATGACAGAGGAGCCTGGTGGGCTACAGTCCACGGGGTCACAAGTAGTGAGACGTGACTGAGCATACATGCGCGGGTGAACAGTTGATTGACAATGTTGTGTTAGTTTCTGCTGTACAGCAAAGTGAATCAGCAATATGTATACAGATATCTTTGGGGGGGAATTTTCTTCCTATTGAGGTCTCCACCAAGCACTGAGTAGAGCTCCCTGTGCTACACTGTAGGTTCTCATTAGTTATTTACTTTATACTTAGCGACAATGTGAGCTTCTTGCTCAGAGGTTAAAGCGACTGCCTGCAATGCAGGAGACCCGGGTTCAACCCCTGGGTTGGGAAGATACCCTGGAGAAGGAAATGGCAACCCACTCCAGTACTCTTGCCTGGAGAATCCCATGGAGGGAAGAGCCTGGTAGGCTGCAGTCCACAGGGTTGCAAAGAGTCGGACACGACTGAGCTACTTCACTTTAGCAACAATAGTGTATACGCATCAATTCCAATTCCCCAATTCATCCCACCACTCTCCCTTCTTCCTTGGTATTCATGTTTGTTCTCTATGTCTGTGCCTCTATTTCTGCTCTATGAGTAAGATCACCTATACTGGTTTTTCTAGATTTCATATATATGCCTTAATATACAATATTTGCTTTACATTGATAACATTAAACCTCAAAGGCACTCAGCCCTGCCTGGAAGTTCTACTATAATTTCCTGCCAAGCTGACTGGCCAAAATGATTACTTTATACTTTCTTCAGAACTACTGAACTCTCCTCACTCATTTTCAACTGATGACCTCATTTCCCACTTTAGTAAGCAAAGAGCAGGAGATGGAGCTCCCTTATTTTCCTATCACAAGATCCACAGCCCTAGTACCTAACCCAGATTTTCACTTTATGACTTAAACTGTCTCTCCCTCTACCTATCAATGGCTTTCCCATCTCATTGCATTTTTTCCAGAGATGTGATTTCCCGCTTTCCTTCACACATTTTCCCTTCCTACTAAACAATTCCTTTCTTCATGCAAACATACTCCAATAATTTCCCATCATAAAATAAAACTTAAAAAAAAATCTGTTGACCATTCTTTTCTTTCTGCTTATTTTGCTATGATCCTGAGTGTCATATCATTTTAATTAATATAAAAAGGCCCTCAAACCTCTAATATTTTTGATAGATATAAAAAGGGATAACAATAAAATAAATACAAACAAATTTTGAAGGAGAAGTAAAGGCTGCAGATACAAATTTGCAATCTTTAAGTATACAAGTATATTTAAAGCCCCAGATCTAGAGAAGAATCAAAATATTTCAACATATCAAACAAGTCAAAAACTCAAATGTGTGTAGGTACATAAGTTGAGGGGACACAGTTCAACAAATAACAATCTCCCTTCCATTTATCAGTCACAATTACTCTGCTTTTTCTTGTTAGGGTTTCTCATAACCCTTTTAGCTTGGTGACAGTAAATCTCCTTCCTCTATATCTTGCATTCAATGGATAATAACTGCAATTCAGAGAAAACTGAAGGAACCAGAAGAAATCTGATATCTAAGTTATTACATAATCACCCTTAAATATTTAATCATTATGAGTAAGACAGGATTTTTTTCCTCCTACAAACATATATGAGCTTTTTCCTATCTGCTCACAATTTTTCCACTTCCTCTAAGTTTATTACTATGTTCTTGATTAGTGGTTCCCAAAATTTGGTCCGAAGATCCCTAGGAGTCACTGACATTCTTTCAGGGAAGTGACATGGGCCTCCATTTTCTAACTATATACCTATATAAGGTTAGATTTTCTTCATATAATTTAAGTGAAACAATATATCCCAATGGACTAAATGCAGAAAGCAAATCTGAAAGTTCAGTTATGACAGTTAATTTCATGTGTTAACTTGGCTGGGCCACAAGGAGCCCAGATATTTGGTTAAACAATCTGGGCACTGTGAAAGCATGTCTGGATGAAATTAACATTTGACTTAGTAAAGCAGACTGTCCTTTCTGATGGGGGCAGGCCTCACCTAATCCTCTAAAGGCCTGAAGAGAACAAAAGACTAGACAAAATATAATCCCCTCTCTCTGTCTGATGGTCTTCAAGCTGGGACATCAGTCTTCTGCCTTTGGAATCAGACTTGGCACAGAACTTACACCATCCACTGGCCTGTCTGAGCCTTTACTTGGGTTAGAACATATACCATCAGTCAGCTCCTAGGTCCAGACTGGAATCAAACTATCAGCGTTCCTGGGTCCCCACATTATAGAACCTGGGATTTCTCAGCCTCCATAATCACGTGAGCCAATTTGCTAAGAGAAATGCTGACTGAAACTGCCCGCCATGACCAGGCAAGTGGCCAGCCACTTGCATCAATTATCTTAACGATAGGAGATCCTATTAAGTAACAAGGAAGTAACAAGCTACCACCGTCAGGAAGAATTTGGGAAAGGTCAAAAGGAGAAAGGAGATACCAGCCCAAACATCCTACCAACCTCCCAGAATCCTTCTCTTGGCTGAGCTAGGCACACACCACCAGGAAGGACCCTGAGACAGAATGATCAACCCAGAAACTAAACCCCATCACCATAAATCCAGAGGCTGCAAGCTTCATGGCATACTTCTCTTGGGTTCCCTTACCCTCCTGCTCACCACCTGGGTGATTTTCCAACAAAATCTCTTGCTTTGTCTGCATGTTTGTCTCCCCGGATAATGAATATCCAAGTACTTAGACAAGAGCCCACTTTGGGGTCATAGAAGGGGTCTCCATTCCTGTAACAAATTCCTTATAATACACACACAGACACAAATATATATGTACACACACACACACATATATATTTGTGTATATATACATACATACGTATACATATATATGTGTGTATACATATACATATACACATATACATACACACAAACACACACACATATATATACATATATACATACTGTATTTATGTGGGCTTTCCTGGTGGCTCAGACAGTACAGAATCTGACTGCAATGCAGGAGGCCTCGGTTTGATCCCTGGGTCAGGAAGATCCCCTGGAGAGGAAAACAGCTACCCATCCCATTCCCTACTCTTGTCTAAAGAATTCTGTGGACAGAGGAGCCTGGAGGGCTACAGTCTATGGGGTTGCAAAGATTTGGACACAACTGAGCAACTAACACTATTGGAAATACACATGCATTATCTCCTATTGGTTCTATTTTTCTGGAGAACCCTAATACAACAACTGTCTTCTAGTAAGGCTAACATTAAAGAGATGTGCAAAAAATGTAAAACAATGGCATCCTTTCAAACAATTTCTTTTTGCTTTGGAAAACAGTAATTTTTCATTTTAAAACATAGTTTTATGTTAATATATAATGGATTTGTTATTTTAAAATAAATATTCTTAGAATGACTTAATTTTAATAACTTGATATCAGTTCAGTCCAGGTTCAGTCCAGTTGTTCAGTCATGTCCAACCCTGTGACCCCATGAATCGCAGCACGCCAGGCCTCCCTGTCCATCACCAACTCCCGGAGTTTACTCAAACTCATGTGCATCGAGTTGGTGATGCCATCCAGCCATCTCATCCTTGGTCGTCCCCTTCTCCTCCTGCCCCCAATCCCTCCCAGCATCAAGGTCTTTTCCAATGAGTCAACTCTTCACATGAGGTAGCCAAAGTACTGGAGTTGCAGCTTTAGCATCAGTCCTTCCAATGAACACCCAGGACTGATCTCCTTTAGGATGGACTGGTTGGATCTCCTTGCAGTCCAAGCGACTCTCAAAGAGTCTTCTCCAACACCACAGTTCAAAAGCATCAATTCTTCGGCACTCAGCCTTCTTAACAGTCCAACTCTCACATCCATACATGACCACAGGAAAAACCATAGCCTTGACTAGATGGACCTTAGTCAGCAAAGGAATGTCTCTGCTTTTCACTATGCTATCTAGGTTGGTCATAACTTTCCTTCCAAGGAGTAAGCGTCTTTTAATTTCATGGCTGCACTAACCATCTGCAGTGATTTTGGAGCCTAAAAAAAAAAAAGTCTGACACTGTTTCCATTGTTTCCCCATCTATTTCCCATGAAGTGATGGGACCGGATGCCATGATCTTCGTTTTCTGAATGTTGAGCTTTAAGCCAACTTTTTCGCTCTCCTCTTTCACTTTCATCAAGAGGCTTTTGAGTTCCTCTTCACTTTCTGCCATAAGGGTGGTGTTATCTGCATATCTGAGGTTATTGATATAGACAACCCTTTTAAACAAAAACTCTTTAAAACACTTTTGAAAAATGTAAAGGAATCCTGAGACCAAAAAAAAGTAAACTGCTGTTCTATATGATTAAGGCTGCCAAAGATCTACTATAAAAGTGGAATATTAAACTAATTCACCTCTTGCCACTCTTCACAGCTAAATCAGATTTTCTCATGCTGTTTATCAAAAGAAAGATAGCTTTCCAGTTACACAAGACATACCTGATCATCCCCAGAACCCCACGGAGCTATATTTTCCAAACAGGCCACGTTAGTATCAGAAATCTGTGTTCCACTGTCGTTTTGATATAATGGCTGTTGCCATAGATGACAGGTCAATGGAACAACCTGAAAATCAAAGGTGGATTTAAACAGAGTAATAACACAATCCCTATGACTAAACAATTAACAAATTTAACATTTAAATTATGTTTGTCAGTTTATAAAGCACTTTCACAAATATAACATTTAGACTTCATAATCACTGTTTATTTATCTTCAACCTCCCTGTTGGTCCAGTAGTTAAGAATCCGCCTGCCAGTGCAAGAGACATGAGTTTGATCCTTGGTCCAAGGAGATCCCACATGCCAGAGGGCAACTAAGCCCATGCACCACAATTACTAAGCCCATGCTCTAGAGCCCCTGTGTCACAACTAACTACTGAAGCTGGCACGCCCTAGAGCCATGCTCTACAACAAGAGAAGCCACCACAAAGAGAAGCCTGCGCAACCTAACTAGACAGTATCCCCCACTCACCACAACTAGAGAAAGCCTATGCACAAAACTCAGGGCAGCCAAACTTATTTATTTTTTAATTAATTATTTTAAAAAAATATACTTATATAGTGATTTTGGTTACACAGTAAGGACCTGACATATTCCAACAAACCACACCAGTTCTTTAACCTCCTATGCTTGTACCTGGAGAAGGTAATGGCAACCCACTCTGCTATTCTTGCCTGGAAAATCTCATGGACGGGGAGCCTGGTGGGCTACAGTCCACAGGCTCGCAAAGAGTCAGACACTACTGAAGTGACTTCGCACACATACTTGTAGAAGTAAAAGAAGCAAGTAGAAACAAGCAAGTTACCTATTTCACAATCTTACTATTTGAGACATCTAAGAAATTAACCCTAATAACAGGAACTAAAATCATCCGAGAGCATGGAAAATGGGGACAAAGTTGGGCTCATTTTGCATAATCAGAGGTTGAAACAGGGCTCTCCTATTTGTGAAAGGTGGCAATAGAAACTGAAGCAATGCACATGGAAAAGGTCAGAGGCAATCAAACAAAAATGACTTCAGTCACGCGAAGTCACCTCCTGGTTCAGGATGGGTTACTGAGATTTCCCCCAATATTCTTGGAGAGTAAGAACCCCAAGCTTCCAGTGTAAAACCTCCTTTTAAAGGAGATGCAAGGGGCAAGGTGGAGACAACCAGAAAAACACCAGGTAGAGAAGAAGGTACCAAAGGACAAAACAAAGCAACACTCTTGCTAAAAATGAAGTTACAAACTATACTTTCAAAGGTATTTCAAAAGACTTCAAAATGGGAATACCTCAGACTCTTAAATAAGAGACTTTTAAAAAAGAGACACTTGGGAGGGGGATTCAGGATTGGGAGCTCGTGTACACCTGTGGTGAATTCATGTAGATGTATGGCAAAGCCAATAGAGTATTGTAAAGTAAAATAAATAAATTCAAAAAATAAAAATAAAAAAGAGACACAATGTCCATAAAAAAANGCCTGGCTTGGAGAATTTTGAGCATTACTTTACTAGCATGTGAAATGAGTGTAATTGTGCAGTAGTTTGAGCATTCTTTGGCATTGCCTTTCTTTGGGATTGAACTCTCACATATATATGGTCAAATAATTTTCAATAAAAGTATCAAGTTCATTCAATGGGAAAAGGATAGCCTTTTCAACAAATATAAAACATAAAATTAAAAGGGAAATAAACTTTCCCACAGAAAAGAAACTTCCACTTCTCAACCTTGGCACTGAGTAGAGGGAGTTAAAAAGAACTTCCCTGAGAATTTGAACTGTAAGCCAGTACTGATTCAGGTTTTCAGTCTGAATTCACGCTGCAGTACTGTCCAAAACCAGAGAAGGCAACAGCAACCCACTCCAGTACTCTTGCCTGGAAAATCCCATGGACAGAGGAGCCTGACAGGCTGCAATCCATGGGGTCACTAAGAGTCAGGGACAACTGAGCGACTTCACTTTCACTTTTCAACAAATACTATTGGAAAAACCGGCTGTTCATATTCAAAAGAATGAAGTTAAACACTCACCTAACATCATATAAAAAAGTCAACTCTGAACGGATCAAAGACTTAAAGACCTGAAACTATAAAACTCTTAGAAGAAAACTCAGAACAAAAGTTGTACAATAGTAGGTTTGGCAATTTCTTGGATATGATACCAAAGGCACAAGCAACAAAAGTAAACAACAAACTGGACTTCATGAAAATTGTAAAATTCTGTATATCAGAAGACACCACCAGCAGAGTAAAAAGGCAAACCACAAAATGGGGGAAAATATTTGCAAATCACATGTCTGATATAGGATTAATAGCCATAATATATAAAGAACTCTTAAAACTCAAAACGGATCAGGCAATGGCAACCCACTCCAGTACTCTTGCCTGGAAAATTCCATGGATGGAGGAGCCTGGTGGGCTGCAGTCCATGGGGTCGCAAAGAGTCGGACACAACTGAAGTGACTTAGCAGCAGCAGCAGTAAAACTCAAAAACAAAACAAAAAACAACCCAATCAACCTATTATCAAATAGGCAAAGAACTTGCAGAGCCCTTTCTCCAAACATATACAAATAGCCACTAAGTACATGGAAAGATGTTCAACATCACTAATCAAAACAGTAAGACATCACCTCATACTCATCAGGATAGTGAAAGTGAAAGTCACTCAGTTGTCCAACTCTTTGCGACCCCATGGACTAGGGTCAATGGAATTCTCCAGGTCAGAATACTGGAGTGGGTAGCCTTTACCTTCTCCTGGGGATCTTCCCTATCCAGGGATTTAACCCAGGTCTCCCACACTGCAGGCAGATTCTTTACCAGCTGAGCCAGAAGGGAAGCCCAAGAAATACTAAAGTGGGTAGCCAATCCCTTTTCCAGTGGATCTTCCCGACCCAGGAATCGAAGCAGGGTCTCATGCATTGCAGGCAGGTTCTTTACCAACTGAGCTATGAGGGAAGCCCACTCATCAGGATGGCTACTATCAAAAGAAAAAGAAAAAAAGAGAGAGACAAAAAAATAACAAATGTTGGCAAAGATGTGGAGAAACTGGGACCCTTGTGTAGTGTTGGTGAAACTATAAAATGGTACAACTACTTTGGAAAACAGTAGAGAGGTTCCTCAGAAAACTAAAAATAGAATTACCACCATGTTCTAGCAATCCCACTTCTGCGTATACATCCAAAAGAACTGAAGGCAAGGTCTAGAGATATTTGCAAACCTATGTTCACAGCAGCACTACTCATAACAGCCAATAGGCAGAAGCAATCCAAGTGTCCTATCAGCTGATAAGGGATAAACAAAATGTTGTACATACATACAATGGAATGTTATTCAGACTTAAAAGGAAGGTAATCGGGTCACTACTACAACATGGATGAATCTTGAGGATGAAAGTGAAAATAAGACAGTCACAAAGGACAGATGGTGTATGGTTCCACTTAAAAGAGGTATCTAGAGTAATCAAATTCATAGAAACACAAAGCAGAAACATGGTTGCTAGGAACTGAGGTGAGGGGAAATGGGGAGTTGTTTATGGTGCAGAGTTTCAGTTTTGCAAAATGAAGAGAGTTCTGGACACTGGTTGTACAACAGGGTTAATGTATTTAACATTATCAAACTATACACTTTAAAATGGTTAAGATGGCTAAGATATTATGTGTATTTTATCACAATTAAAATTCTTTTTAAAAATTTTCAATCCCCAGATAAACCTAAACAGAAAGTTTCTTTATTTCTTTTACAAGAAATACTAAGGGAAATGCTTCAGGATGATACTAGAGAGTAACTGAAATTTACACAAAATAACAGAGAAATAATTAAAGCAATTACACAGCTAACTGCAAAAGACAGTGTAACTGCGTATTTCTTCTCCTTTCTTCCCTCTGGCGATCTGAAAAGCCTTCACTGGCAGAATGTGCAACAAGGAAGACAAGGCGGAAAGAGGTAAGGCAGGCTACCATCAACATGAGCAGCCTAGTTTGCCACCGAAAGGAAAAGAGCAGATCTGGAGGAGCAGTTGTCTGATGAGAAGGTATGCAGAGCAGCAAAATGCATCATTCATGCCCATCTGGGAGAATTTAACGAGGTGTTTAATGATGTTCTGTTATTGCTTAACAATGACACTCTTCTGAGGGAAGGGGCAACCCATGCATACCAGACTTCAGTAAAAACTGAAGGTTATGAAAATCAGGTATTGAAAACAGAACATGGTAACTTGGGAAACGGAAAGTTTTCGGAACCAAAAAACTTGATCACTTAAAAAAGGACACAACTGATCCAACACTGTATGAAGCAGAAAATGCAATTGA
The DNA here is from genome assembly GCA_006410875.1 of Neotragus pygmaeus. Lineage (NCBI taxonomy): Eukaryota > Metazoa > Chordata > Mammalia > Artiodactyla > Bovidae > Neotragus > Neotragus pygmaeus. The sequence continues at coordinate 597,726 of SJYV01018322.1, forward strand.
AACATGGCAAACTTCAGTAATAACTGCTCTCTGCTGCTGCTGCTAAGTCACTTCAGTCGTGTCTGACTCTGTGTCAGTACTGTATATGGTTAAAAAAAATAGATGGACAGCAAACAGTTATTGCATGCATAGAAAGCCATTAATTTCAAGCAAAAGACTTTTGGAATTGTCACTGGAGGTCAGAGTGGATGTTTACAATCATTCCTTCAACTACTCCGGTGCCTGGCATCTTGAATTCAGGTTCATTATTATGAAAATGGTAAGGTTCAGCTATGAGTCATAAAGATATACAAGATTCCCTAACAGTGTCTAATGAGGTGCAAACAGCAAATGCATTTATAAAGATTGAAGAGGCTAAAAAGAATGAATATCAAACTGTCATCAGTGAAAATTATCAGACATCATACACAACCTTCATCAACGGTTCTGGAACAAGATCCTTAACTACAAGATTGGCAAAGAAATGCAGAATGCATTAAGACAAACAGTGCAAGACCAGATCATTTCAGTGTCTTTGTGTTTTAAAAAATACTCATTACAAAAGTATTCAAAACTGTCAAGCTCACCACCTAGTCAGATGGGCAGTTGCCATTTAAAATCACTGTAATTAATTAGTTTGATTAAAGCACAAAGTTTAGTAATCAACCATTATTTTCTATGTCTCTTGTTCAAAGAGGACTGAAAATCAGTTTAGTTTAAATGTCTTTTACTTTCTGTTATGACTTTCTTTCTTATAATGAAGAGAGGATTTCTCTAATGTCAAACATTTTTCAAGTGTTTCGAAATTTTTTTACTTACCGTAACCCTAAAATTGCTGTCTTTGGTTTATAAAGTGGATAACTTGATATTTGCCCAGTTCAATTTAATGAAGTCAGTAATGGACACTACAGTTTAAGGAGGCTGATGTACTTAGCCATATATGCTAAAGAAATGGTCTACATTTTTCCCCTCATCTCTTTCACTTATGTAAGATTGAGATTAGAGGGAAAACATTTTCTTTATCAATTGTGTTTAAACCTTTCAAGAAGGTTATTTAGCTGGCTTAGCATTTAAACTTTTTTGAAACAAGGCCAATGTCTAATACTGTCTTGATATTCTGAATTAAATGAAAATACTTATTTCAGAAATGCATTTAATGCTTTTGTCCCTCATGACAGTTATGCAAATTAGCTTTGGATTACAAGCTATGTCCCCAATTTATATTTATCATAGAGCCAGAGCTGTATTATAACAAGGTAAAATGCAGCATATAAAATCCTGAACTCATGACCATGACTCAGTTTCTTTTTCTCTTGTACAGAGAAGTACTAAAATTCAGTGTCTTCCCATGGGGAATTCACCTCGCAATGCAGGGGACACAGGTTCAGTCCCTGGTCTGGGAACTAGGATCCCACGCGCCACAACCACTGAGCCTGTGTGCCACAACGAGAGAGTCTGTGTGCTGCAACGAGACCCCACATGCCGCAGCTGACCCGACAGCAAAAGAAAAGAAGGAAGGAAGGAAAGGCGGAAAAAGTAAAGTACTAAAATTCAACGTGACAATAAAGTGAAATTTCTCCTATTTCAAAAAACACACAATTGTATGAAACAATATATATCTAATTGTACTGTTGGGCACATACACATCCAGAAACGTATTTGACAACAACAGCACAAAGGAAACCAACAGGTACCGATCTGTGCTCAACTGAGGAAATAATACCAGATGATAACTCAAAAGGAAGAAATGGGCACAAAAAAAGAAGACAAAACAAATTTCATAAAACTAACTACAAAACATCTGCTTGTTATTCTCCCTTCTCTCAGATTCTTCAAAAAACCTATTACAGAAAGTATTAACTCTTACATCATTTGGTATGTAACATATATCTGTAACATATGCAGACATATGTTTAACAGTAATAACATTAAAGGGGCAGGGTAAGGAATGGGGTTATATTGGCATAAACCTTCTCTATTTCACTGGAATTTAGTCCTAATGAATCTCAAGCAGATTCTGATAAATTAACAGTGTATACTGTAAGCCCCAGAAAATAACTCAGTAATTATAACTTTAAAAATGACTAGAATTAAATCAACACAAGAGAAAAATATCTACTTAAAACCAAAAATGGCAATATAAGAAGGTCTAAAAGAACAAAAAGACATAAGATATATAGAAAACAAAAAATTAAACAGTAGATATAAATCAAAACATATCAATAGCATTTAATGTAAGTAAATTAAACAATCCAATAAAAGATATATAGTTGTGTTAGACTACATGAAAAACAAGATTCAACTATATGCTCTCTACAGGAGACAAACTTTAGGCTGAAAATACAAACAGGTTGAAAGTAAAAGGATGAAAAGCAGATTTATAACCATAAAACATGTACAGTGGCTACTGCTATATAAAAATGTATTAAAACAAAAAGGTTACTAAAAATAAAGAGGAACATTTCAGAATGATAAAAGGGTCAATCCACCAAGAATAATAATTCAAAATATATATTCACTTCGCATCAGAGCTCCAAAATACCTTAAGGAAAAACTAACAGAACTGAAGGAAAAAAGAGACAATCCAACAATAATTAGAATTCAATACTCCAGTTTCCCAAAGTAGTGGATGGATATTTTTTGGTGATACTTGAACATTTAAAAAAACAAACAACAGCAGCAAAACCAGAGCAAAGTCAATGGGTTTCCTACATACCAGCAATGAACAATTAGAATTTAAAATTAAAAACACAATACCATTGAGACTTCCCTGGCAGTCTAGTGGGTAAGACTCTGTGCTTCCACTGCAGGAAGTGTGGGTTTGGTATGTGGTCAGGGAACTAAGATCCCACAGGAGGCACAGGGAGGAAAAAAAAAACCCATTTTGCTCTTCAGGGACTCATCCACCTGGATGGGTCCTGCAGATGTGAAACAGGGGAGGGAGGCTCTTGCAGGGAGAAGACCACCCAGCTTGGGGAGGCACCTGTAGGGTGCCGGTAGCAGGGAATTGCCTAGTGTCCCCCTGCCCACTCGGCCCTGGAGGGCCTCCTAAGAACACCACCTCCAGGCCCCCCTCCACCCTCCAGGGGCCCCCCCCCAGCCTCTCTCCTCCCTCCAGGGCTTATTCCTCCTTCCAGGCCAAGTCCTCTGCCATCCAGGTGGGCCCCCACCCTTCAGGGTGCCCCTCTATTCTCCAGTTTCCTCTCCCCTCCAAGGTCCCTCTCCCCTGTGTGCCCTCATCCCCCAACNTTGATATTTGCCCAGTTCAATTTAATGAAGTCAGTAATGGACACTACAGTTTAAGGAGGCTGATGTACTTAGCCATATATGCTAAAGAAATGGTCTACATTTTTCCCCTCATCTCTTTCACTTATGTAAGATTGAGATTAGAGGGAAAACATTTTCTTTATCAATTGTGTTTAAACCTTTCAAGAAGGTTATTTAGCTGGCTTAGCATTTAAACTTTTTTGAAACAAGGCCAATGTCTAATACTGTCTTGATATTCTGAATTAAATGAAAATACTTATTTCAGAAATGCATTTAATGCTTTTGTCCCTCATGACAGTTATGCAAATTAGCTTTGGATTACAAGCTATGTCCCCAATTTATATTTATCATAGAGCCAGAGCTGTATTATAACAAGGTAAAATGCAGCATATAAAATCCTGAACTCATGACCATGACTCAGTTTCTTTTTCTCTTGTACAGAGAAGTACTAAAATTCAGTGTCTTCCCATGGGGAATTCACCTCGCAATGCAGGGGACACAGGTTCAGTCCCTGGTCTGGGAACTAGGATCCCACGCGCCACAACCACTGAGCCTGTGTGCCACAACGAGAGAGTCTGTGTGCTGCAACGAGACCCCACATGCCGCAGCTGACCCGACAGCAAAAGAAAAGAAGGAAGGAAGGAAAGGCGGAAAAAGTAAAGTACTAAAATTCAACGTGACAATAAAGTGAAATTTCTCCTATTTCAAAAAACACACAATTGTATGAAACAATATATATCTAATTGTACTGTTGGGCACATACACATCCAGAAACGTATTTGACAACAACAGCACAAAGGAAACCAACAGGTACCGATCTGTGCTCAACTGAGGAAATAATACCAGATGATAACTCAAAAGGAAGAAATGGGCACAAAAAAAGAAGACAAAACAAATTTCATAAAACTAACTACAAAACATCTGCTTGTTATTCTCCCTTCTCTCAGATTCTTCAAAAAACCTATTACAGAAAGTATTAACTCTTACATCATTTGGTATGTAACATATATCTGTAACATATGCAGACATATGTTTAACAGTAATAACATTAAAGGGGCAGGGTAAGGAATGGGGTTATATTGGCATAAACCTTCTCTATTTCACTGGAATTTAGTCCTAATGAATCTCAAGCAGATTCTGATAAATTAACAGTGTATACTGTAAGCCCCAGAAAATAACTCAGTAATTATAACTTTAAAAATGACTAGAATTAAATCAACACAAGAGAAAAATATCTACTTAAAACCAAAAATGGCAATATAAGAAGGTCTAAAAGAACAAAAAGACATAAGATATATAGAAAACAAAAAATTAAACAGTAGATATAAATCAAAACATATCAATAGCATTTAATGTAAGTAAATTAAACAATCCAATAAAAGATATATAGTTGTGTTAGACTACATGAAAAACAAGATTCAACTATATGCTCTCTACAGGAGACAAACTTTAGGCTGAAAATACAAACAGGTTGAAAGTAAAAGGATGAAAAGCAGATTTATAACCATAAAACATGTACAGTGGCTACTGCTATATAAAAATGTATTAAAACAAAAAGGTTACTAAAAATAAAGAGGAACATTTCAGAATGATAAAAGGGTCAATCCACCAAGAATAATAATTCAAAATATATATTCACTTCGCATCAGAGCTCCAAAATACCTTAAGGAAAAACTAACAGAACTGAAGGAAAAAAGAGACAATCCAACAATAATTAGAATTCAATACTCCAGTTTCCCAAAGTAGTGGATGGATATTTTTTGGTGATACTTGAACATTTAAAAAAACAAACAACAGCAGCAAAACCAGAGCAAAGTCAATGGGTTTCCTACATACCAGCAATGAACAATTAGAATTTAAAATTAAAAACACAATACCATTGAGACTTCCCTGGCAGTCTAGTGGGTAAGACTCTGTGCTTCCACTGCAGGAAGTGTGGGTTTGGTATGTGGTCAGGGAACTAAGATCCCACAGGAGGCACAGGGAGGAAAAAAAAAACCCATTTTGCTCTTCAGGGACTCATCCACCTGGATGGGTCCTGCAGATGTGAAACAGGGGAGGGAGGCTCTTGCAGGGAGAAGACCACCCAGCTTGGGGAGGCACCTGTAGGGTGCCGGTAGCAGGGAATTGCCTAGTGTCCCCCTGCCCACTCGGCCCTGGAGGGCCTCCTAAGAACACCACCTCCAGGCCCCCCTCCACCCTCCAGGGGCCCCCCTCCAGCCTCTCTCCTCCCTCCAGGGCTTATTCCTCCTTCCAGGCCAAGTCCTCTGCCATCCAGGTGGGCCCCCACCCTTCAGGGTGCCCCTCTATTCTCCAGTTTCCTCTCCCCTCCAAGGTCCCTCTCCCCTGTGTGCCCTCATCCCCCAACCAGGGGCTCTGTCTGCCCTCTGGACTGGGCCCTCCACCATCTGGGACCCCTTTCTCTACCCTCGGGCTTCCTCCTCCTTCCAGGGGCCCCCTCTATTCTTCAGGACCCCTCTTCCTCCAGGGTCACCTCCGAGGGCACCCACTGCCCACGTAGGTCCTGCAAATGCAGAAGGCAAGGAAGACAAAGCAGAGCCAGCAGGGAAGGCTCCCTCTGGATGGGGAGGAGAGGGGAATCCAACTGGTGTTCCCCTACCCACTCGGCCCCAGGGAGCCTCCTGGAGACCCAGGTTTATCCTCCCCACTCTGAAGCCAGAAGCACTGCAGAAACTCGGGTGGAGTCCAGGCCACCTGCCACGACCTACACAGAGGCACTGCAGAGGCGTTCTCAGTTTGTGCAGAGTTCCCTCTCTAGGGTCTTTTCTGGAGGCTTAGGTCCTGAATCAGGACCCCACCCCCTGCTAAATCCCACCTCCACCCAAACACCACCATATAAGTCATCCCCCACCTAAGCACAGCCCTTCACATTCAAGGTTTTTTCTGTTTTTGAGGGTTTTTTTTCCAATACTTTTCTCACTGTTTACCAGCAGAGTTCGGTTTTACCCTCCAGTGGTTGTTTCATACACATTCTTGTTTTTTCTATTATTTGTTAGTTTTCTAAATTTATTTTATTATTTTTAAATCTTCATTATTTTTCTGCCCCCTCTTGTTTTTTCTTATTTTTTATTTTTATAGATATAATTTTTTTTCTTCTCTCACTTTGCTACTGGAGTCCAGTTTCACCTTCTGAGGTTATTTTCTATTCTTTGTTATTGTTCTGCCCTTTTTTTTTCTTTTTCTTCCTTTTCTACATTTTTATTTTCCACAACCATGGCTTGTGGAATCCCAGTTCAGGACTGAGCCCCAGGAGGCAGAGTGCTGAGTCCGAATGGCTAGAGTAACAGAGAAAACTTCAGGTGCCAGGGAATATTAATCAGAGTAAGGTTTCCCAAAGGTCCACATCTCAAAATAAAGACCCAGTTCTACTCAACTACCCGAACACTCCACTGCTGGAAACTAAGGCTAAATAACTTGTGAGACAGGAATGTAGTCCCAACCATCAAAAGAAAAAAGAAAGAAATGACAAAAAAATATGTTACAGATGAAGGAGCAAGTTAAAAACTCCAAGACCAACTAAATGAAGAGGAAACAGGCCACCTATGTGAAAAAGAATTTCAAGTAATGACAGTAAAGAAGTTTCAAATATCAAAAATAGAAAAAATACAAGAATCATTTAACACATTTACTAAAGACCTAGAAGAAATAAAAATAAACAGAGATGAACAACACAATCACTGAAATTAAAAATAATCTAAAAGGAAATCAACAGTAGAATAACTGAGGCAGAAGAATGGATAAGTGAGCTGGAAGACAGAATGACAGAAATAACTGCTGAGGAGCAGAAAAAAGAAATGAAAGAATTGAGAACAATCTCAGAGACCTCTGGGACAATAATAAATGCACCAAAATTCAAATTATTCGCGTTCCAGAAGAAGAGAAACAAAGGGTATGAGAAAATATGTGAGGAGATTATAGTGGAAAACTTCTCTTCTACAGGAAAGGAAATAAGCACCCAAGTCCAGGAAGCCCAGACAGTCCCATACAGGATAAACCCAAAGAGAAATACAACAACACACACATTAATCACACTAAAAAAAACTAAACTCAAAAAATACTAAAAGCAGCAAGGGAAAAGCAAAAAATAACATACAAAGCAATCCCCATAAGATTAACAGCTGATTTTTCAGCAGAAACTCTGCAGGCCAGAGAGAGTGGCAGGATATATTTAAAGTGATGAAGGATAAAAACTTACAACCAAGAGTACTCTACCCAGCAAGGATCTCATTCAGATTTGAAGAAGAAATCAAAAGCTTTACAGACAAGCAAAAGTTCAGTGAATTCAGCACCACCAAACCAGCTTTACAACAAATGCTAAAGGAACTTCTCTAGTAGGAAACACAAGAGAAGAAATAGACTCACACTTAAGAAAATGGCATTAGGAAAATATATATAACTACCTTAAATGTAAATGGATTAAATGCTACAATCAAGACACAAACTGGCTAAAAGGATATAGAAACAAGACCTGTGTATATGCTGCCTACAGGAGAGCCACTTCAGACCTAAGGACACATACAGACTGAAAGTTGAGGGATGGAAAAAGATATTCCAAGTGGGAATCAAAAGAAAGTGGGAGTAGCAATACTTAAATTCAGAAAAAATAGACATTAAAATAAAAACTGTTATAAAAAATAAGGAAAGACATGACATAATGAAAAAGGGACCAATTCAAGAAGATATAACAATTATAAATACTAATTCACCCAACATAGAAGCACCTCAATACATAATGCAAATACTAATGACCACAAAAGGGGAAACTGACAGTAATATAGTAATAGAAGGGGACTTTAACACCCCAATTACACCAATGGGCAGATCATCCAGACAGAAAATTTGTAAGGAAACACAAGCCTTAAATCACATAGTAGCCCAAATGGACCTAACTGATATCTTCAGGACATTCCATCCCAAAACAGCAGAATACACTTTTTTCTCAACTGAACATGGAACATTCTCCAGGATGGATTACATCTTGGGTCACAAATCAAGCATCGGAAAATTTAAGAAAACTAAAATTGTATCAAGCATATTTTCTGACCACAATGCTATGCAACTTGATATCAATTACAGGAAAAGAAAGAAAACTGTAAAAATCACAAACACATGGAGGCTGAACAACACACTTCTAAATAATCAACAAGTCACTGAAGACATCAAAAAGGTTATTTAAAAAAATACCTAGAAACAAAAAGACAATGAAAACACAATGACCCAACACCTGTGGGATGCAGCAAAATCAGTTCTAAGAGGAAAGTTTATAGCAATACAAGCCTATCTCAAAAAACAACAACCAAAAATTCTGACTTTACACCTAAAGCAACTAGAAAAATAACAAAAAACCCTGAAGTTAGCAGAAAGGAAGAAATCAGAAAGATCAGAGCAGAAATAAATGAAAAAGAAATGAAAGAAACAATAGCAAAGATCAATAAAACTAAAAGTTAGTTCTTTGAGAAGATAAACAAAATTGACAAACCAATAGCCAGACTCATCGAGGAAAAAAAGGGAGAGGACTCAAATCAATAAAATTAGAAATGGAAAAAAACTTACAAGAGACAACACAGAAATACAAAGGATCTTAAGAGTCAATGCCAAGTAACTATATGACAATAAAATGGACAAGCTGGAAAAAATGGGCACGTTCTTAGAAAAACCTTCCAAAACTGAACCAGGAAGAAACAGAAATCATGAATGGACCAATTATAAGCACTGAAATCAAAACTGTGATCAAAAATCTTCAACAAACAAAAGCCCAGGGCCAGATGGCTTCACAGGTGAATCCCACATAAAGTTTAGAGAAGAACTAACACCTATCCTGCTAAAAGTATTCCAGAAAATTGCAGAGGAAGGAAAAACCCCAAACTCATTTCAGGAGGCCACCATCATCAAACCAGACAAAGACACCACAAAAGAGGAAATTCCAGGCCAATATTAAAATCCTCAACAAAATTTTAGCAAAATGAAGGCAATAACATATTAAAAGGATCATACATCATGACCAAGTAGGATTTATCCCAGGGATGCATGGATTCTTCAATATATACAAAAAATTCAATGTGATACACAGTATCAAAAAACTGTAAGATAAAAACCATATGATCATCTCAATAGATGCAAAGAAAGCTTCTGACAAAATTCAACTCTCATTTATGATAAAAACTCTCCAGAAAGTAAGCACAGAAGGAACCTACATCAATATAATAAAGGCCATACATGACAAATCCAAAGCAAATATTCTCAATGGTGAAAAACTGAAAGCATTTCCTCTAAGATTAGGAACAAGAGAACGGTGCCCACTCTCATCACTATTATCCAACATAGTGTTGGAAGTCCTAGCCACAGCAATCAGAGAAGAAAAAGAAATAAAAGAAATTCAAATTGAAAATAAAGATAAAACTTCCACTGTCTGCAAATGACATGATACTATACACTGAAAAATCTAAAGATTCTGCCAGAAAATTACTAGAGTTAATCAATGAATAAAGTCACAGGATATAAAATTAATACACACAAATCCTTTGCATTCCTGTACACTAACTATGAAAAATCAGAAAAAGGTTAAGGAAACAATCCAATTCACCACTGCACCAAAAAGGAGAAAATACCTAGGAATAAGCCTACCTAAAGAAAAAAGACCCTATGCAGAAAACTATAGGACACTGATGAAAGAAATCAAAGATGCCATAAATTGATGGAGAGATATTCAACGTTCCTGAATTGGAGAAATCAGTATCATGAAAATGACTATACTACCCAAGTGAAGTGAAGTGAAGTCGCTCAGTCGTGTCCAACTCTTTGCGACCCCGTGGACTGTAGCCTATCAGGCTCCTCCGTCCATGGGATTTTCCAGGCAAGAGTGCTGGAGTGGGTTGCCATTTCCTTCTCCAGGGGATCTTCCCGACTCAGGAATCGAACCCAGGTCCCCCACATTGCAGGCAGATGCTTTACCGTCTGAGCCACCAGGGAAGCCCACATATAAACAAATCTACAAATTCAATGCAATCCCTATCAAATTAACAATGGTATTTTTCTACAGAACTAGAACAAAAAATTTTACAATCTGTATGGAAACACAAAAGACCCCGAATAGCCAAAGCAATCTTAACCAAAAAAAGCAGAGCTGGAGGAATCAACCTGCCTGACTACAGACTATACTACAAAGCTACAGCCATCAAGAGTATGGTACAAGCACAAAAACAAATACAGATCAATGAAACAAGACAGAAAGCCCAGAGATAAATTTACACACGTATGGGCACCTTATCTTTGACAAAAGAGGCAAGAATATACAATGGAGAAAAGACAGCCTCTTCAGCAAGTAGTTCTGGGAAAACTGGACAGCTACATGCTAAAGAATGACACTAGAAGACTTCCTAACATCATACTACTCAAAAATAAAGTCATACTGGATTAGACTTAAATGTAAGGTCAGAAAGTATAACGTTCTTAGGAGAAAACATAGGCAGAATACTCCCTGACATAAACCACAAGATCCTCTATGACCCACCTCCTAGAGTAATGGAAATTAAAAAAAAAAAAAGAGACCTAATTAAACTTAAAAGCTTTTGCACAACAAAGGAAACAATAAATAAGATTAAAAGACAACCCTCAAAATAGGAGAAAATTGCAAATGAAACAACTGACAAAGGATTAATCTAGAATATATAAGCAGCTCGTACAGCTCAATATTAGGAAAACCAATAGCCCAATCAAAAAATGGGTACAGCTATTTCTCCGAAGATGACATATGGATGGCCAATAAACAGATGAAAAGATGCTCAATGTCACTAATCATTAGAGAAATGGAAATCAAAACTTCAATGAGATATCACTTCAAATCAGTCAAAATGGCCATCATCAAAAAATTTACAAACAATAAACGTTGGAGAGGATGTAGAAAAAAGGGAATCCTACACTGTTGATGGCAATACAAACTGATACAGCCATTATGAAGAACAGGATAAAGATTACTTCAAATACTAGGAATAAATCATCATATGACTCAGCAATCCCACTACTGGGCCCTGAGAAAACCATAGTCAAAACTCAAGACACATGTACCCCAACATTCACCGCAGCACTGCTTACAACAGCCAGGACATGGAAGCAACCTGGATGCCCATCAGCAGAGGAATCAACAAAAAAGATGTGGCACATACATACACAACAAAATATTACTCAGTCATCAAGAAGAATGAATTTGAGTCAGTTCTCATGAGATGGATGAAGCTAGAGCCTGTTATTATATACAGTGAAGTAAGTCAGAAAGACAAAAACAAATATAGTAATTAATGCATATATACAGAATCTAGAAAAATTATATTGATGAAGCTATTTGCAGGGAAGGAATGAAGACAAAGATGTAGAGAATGGACTTATGGACACCGTGGGGAGGGAGAGAGTGGGACAAATGCAGAACACAGCATAAATATATATACATTGTCCAGTGTAAGCTGGATAGGTGCTGAGAAGCTGTGCGGCACAGGGAGCCCGGTCTAGTGCTCTGTGATGACGTGGAGGGATGGGATGAGTGGTGGGGAGAGAGGCTAGGGAGGGAGGGGATGTACATATAATTATGGCTGATTTGCATTGTTGTACAGCAGAAACCAACACACCAATGGGGGAAAAAAAAGTAATTTAAACTTAAAAAATAGAGTGTATATGGAGAGTCAAAAGACCCAAGAAAGCCAAAAAAACAACACAGACACTATCTGACTGAAAGACTTAGTATAAAGCTACAGCAATCAAGATAATGTGGCACTGGTGAAACACCAGACAAACAGATCACTATAACACAACAAAGTCCAGAAATAGACCAAAATAAAGACCACTGATCCTTGACAAAAGAACAAAGGCAACATAATGGAGCAAAGACAGTCTTTTCAACAAATGATGCTGGAATAACTGGACATACACGTGCAAAAAGTGAATCGAGACAGATCTTACACCTTTCACAAAATTTAACTCAAAATGAATCATAGATGTAAACAGAGAATATAAAACTGTAAAACATCTAGAAGATAATATAGGAGAAAACCTAGACCATCTTGGCTATGGTGATCACTTTTTCAGTACAACACCAAAGGCACAACCCTTGAAAGAAATAATTGATAAGCTGGACTCATCAAAATTAAAAATTTTTGTTCCATGAAAGACAATGTCAAGAGAATGAGAAGACAAGCCACAGACTAGGAGAAGATATTTCTAAAAGACATAACCTGATAAGGACTGTTAACCAAAATACACCACTCAGCACACACGCAGCTGGTCATCAGACTGCTTGGTACTGACCCAAATGGACTGAAAAGATGGTTAGTCTCTCAGTAGTGTCTGATTCTTTGCAGCCTCACACACAGCAGCCCACCAGGCTCCTCTGTCATGGAATTTTCCAGGCAAGAATACTGCAGTGGGTAGCCATTCCCTTCTCCAGGGGGCCTTCCCGACCCAGGGATTGAACCCAGGTCTTCTGCATTGCAGGTAGATTCGTTACAGTCTGACTCATCAGGGAAGTCCAACTAAAATATCCTTTAGTAGATGAATGAATAAAATAAACTATGGTTCGTTTAGACAATAATATTATTCAGAACTAAAAAGAAATGAGCCACTAAGTCATGAAAACACAGAGAAACTATATTGGTGGATACATGCCATTATACATTTGTCAAAAACCATAGAATGTACAATACCAAAAGTGAGCCCTAATATAAACTCTGGTTTTGGATGTCAATGTAGGTTCATCATAACAAATGTATTACACTCTGACGTGGGATATTGACAGTGGAGGATGCTGTGCATGTGTGGGAGCAGGAGGTAGATGGGAAATCTCTGTACTGTCCAATTTTTTTTTGGAACCTACAATTGCTCTAAAAAATGATCTGTTGAGGAAATTTCCTGGTGGTCCAATGGTTAGGACACCATGCTTTCACTGCCAAGGGCACAGGTTCAATCCCTTGTGGGGGAACTAAGATCCCACAAGCTATGAAAGTGAAAGTTACTTTGCGACCCCATGGACTATACATTCCATGGAATTCTCCAGGCCAGACTACTGGAATGGGTAGTTGTTCCCTTCTCCAGAGGATCTTCCCAACCCAGACATCAAACCCAGATCTCCAGCACTGCAGGTGGATTCTTTACCAGCTGAGCCACAAGGGAAGCCCAAGAATACTGGAGTGGGTAGCCTATCCCTTCTCCAGCAGATCTTCCTGACTCAGGAATTGAACCAGGGTCTCCTGCATTGAAGGCAGATTCTTTAACAACTGAGCTACTAGGGAAGCCAAGCTACGGAGCATGGTAAAAACAAACAAAACCACAGTCTCCTGAAAAACAACTAAAACACAGCTCTGGTCCAGCACAAAAGGAGTTAGGAAGTCATCACTCCCATCCCTACAAAAAGGAAAAAAACCTAAAAAAATTGAAAACCAACAACTCTTCTTACATCCACCAGAGAACTGAAATTAAGGGCAAACTACAGTCCCCCAAATCAGAGACAGACAAACAGATATAGACAATCACAACTAACGGGACAGAGTTCCAGAGCAGACACCACCAAGGACAGGGAAGGAAAGCCTAAATTGTAACTGACAAATTATTAGAGGCTCAGGATAGAGAACTGAAATTTTAAAACTCCAGGGAAAGTCTTAGAGGGGCTTCCACACTTTTGGAGTTTTACTTCCAGGAACTGCACCAGGTTTCACAGTTAAGATTAGAGAAAAACCTCTTGCTGTGGCAGGAGAAGAGGGAAAAGTAGTCATTTTGAAATAAGCCTAGAGCATTCTGTCCTTAAGACCTGCCCACAAAAGAAACTATTTTACCAGAGACTGGGGTTTTACAGAGACTAAGTGATACAGGGAAGGGAAATATTCAACTCCAAGCCCCTCCTAGCTTTCTTACTTCATTTAAGGAGAAAACAATAAGAAACCCTAGTGAAGCTCACAGCCTAGAGAAAGAGCGAGACCTAGTAACAGGACTACAGAACACCTCGCCTCCACTCATACCTTCCTACTACTGCAGCGGGGCTCCTGATGATAACGGTATCTGAATGAAAGAACAGCACATCCAGATCTTATTTACGAAGTCCTTAGAGAAATCCAGAGAAAACAGGGGGAACAAAAACAAGGTCATCAGAGGAAATTTTAGCCTTTGACACCTACTGCTATAGGAAACAAACACAAAATCAGCTCTAATCAGATAAACTCACGAAATCTCACACTAAAAGGCTATTTACTTCAGTTCCTATCATATCATATTCATTCAGTACATGCCTGGTTTTCGACACACACCCACAAATTACAAAACATAAAAGAAAAAAACAAAAGCAGGTTAAAGAGACAGCAAGGATCAGAATCAGACTCAGATAAGGCAGAGATGTTAGAGGTTCAGTTTGAAAAGATGCAAAAGTTCTGGAGATAGATGGTGGTAAAGATTATAAAACAATGTGAATGTACTTAAACTTAAAACTGGTTAAAATGGGGAAATTCCCTGGTGGCCCAGTGTTCAGGACTCCATGCCTTCACTGCCAGGGCCCCAAGTTCAATCCCTGGTTGCAGAACTAAGATTCTGCAAGCTGCGAGGCTCAGCCAAAATAAATACATTTTTAGAATGCTTAAACTGGTAAATTTTACAGTATATATATTTTACCACAATTTTTAAGAAAAGAAAAGGAAATCAAGGTAGAAAAAAACAAACAAGCCTCCAAACCATGAATAGACTTGGAAGAACCTTAAATGCATATTCCTAAGTGAAAGAATAGTGAATATAGTGAAGTCGCTCAGTAGTGTCCGACCCTTTGCAACCCCGTGGACTGTAGCTTACCAGGCTCCTCTGTCCATGGGATTTTCCAGACAATAGTCCTGGAGTGGACTGTCATTTCCTCCAAGCCATTCTAAAAGGCTACATACTGTATGACTCTAACTATATGACTTTCTGGAAAATGCTAAACTACAAAGACAATAAAAACAGCAGCAGATGCCAGGGTTTCAGAGGAAGGAGAGAAGGGACAATAAGCAGAACACAGGGATTTTTTTTGTAGGAAGTGAAACTACTCTGTATGACACTGTAATACTGAATATATGTCATCATACATTTGTCAAAATCCAAAGAATGTACAAAAAAGTGGACTCTAATAAAAACATACACTTATAATTAATAACAATGTATCAGTATTGGCTTACCAATTGTAACAAATATGCCAGCCTAATAAAAGATGTTAACAACAGAGAAAACAGGGGAGGGAAAAGAGGTACATGGGAATTCTGAACTTTCTGCTAAACAGAACTGCTCCCAGTAAAATCTACTGGGACTTCCCTAGTGGTCCAGTGGTAAGAATCCAGCTGCCAACGCAGGGGACACAGGTTCCATCCTTGGTCTGGGAAATACCACATGCCGAGAGGCCACTAGCGCATGCAGCACAACTGCTGAAGCCCACACTGAGAGCCCACGTGCTGCAACAGGAGAAGCCAGTGAGAAGCCTGAGCAATGCAAAGAGTAGTCCCTGCTCACCACAGCTGGAGAACGCCTAAGGGCTACCACCAGATCCAGCGCAGCCAAAAATTAATACTAATAATTTTAAAAAAAAAGGATAGCCACCTGTGAGATCAACAAGGAAATATAAGATGTGAACACACTATAAGCAAACTACATTACAGAATATTGCATGCTAGAGCAGCAGAATATACATTCTTCTCGGCATACACGGAACATCTCCAGGATAGACAATGTGTTAGGTTACAAAGTAAGCCTCAATTTTTTAGAAAATTTATCTTTTTGACGTACAGGCTATTTACAATGTTGTGTTAACTTCTGCTGTACAGCACAGTGATTCAGTTATAAACACAAACCTCAAATTTAAAAAAAAATTCAAATCATGGAAAGTATATTCTCCAGTCAAAATGGAATGAAATTAGAAATCTATAACAAAAAGAAGTTAAGGAAATTCACAAACGTGGAAATTAAGCAACAGACTCCTAAACAACCAATGAAAAGAAAAAAGAAATCACAAAGAGAATTTTCAAATATTTTGAGATAAACAACAGGCAGAAAACAACTCAAATGTCCATCAACTGATAATGGGTAAACAAATGTAGTATATCCATACAATGGAATACTATTAAGTCAAAAAAAGGAATGAAAAATTGATGTCATATACATGGATCCCTAAAAACATTATGCTAAGTGAAAGAAGCCAGTCATAAAAGACTACACATTGGAATTCCCTGGTGGTCCACTGGCTAGGACTCAATGCTCTCACTGCCAGGGTTCGGACCCTGGTGGGGGAACTAAGATCCAGGAATCTGTGTGGCATGTACCATATATTATATGATTCCATTTATATTAAATGACCGGAACAGGCAACTCTACAGAAAGGTAAAGTAGATTAACAGTTGCTTAGAGGAATGGAAGCAAGAGGGGTGATAACTAAAGTGTATAAGGTTTCTTTTTGAGGTCATGAAAAAACTGTTCTAAAATTGTGGTGGTGGCTACAAATATCTTTTAACATACTGAAAACCACTAAACTGTGCAATAAAATACAGGGTAAAGTGCACGGTATTTAAATTATGTCACAACAAAACTGTTTAAAGTGTTTTTAAATAAGCTGGTTGAGCATTCACCACGTGAAGTAAAATTAAATAAATAAAAATAAACCTAGGGAAACAGTAAAAGATGAGAGCTGAAATTAACTAAATGGTGAAAAAGTCAATAGAATTAAACTTAAATATAAGAGCAGTTTCTTTGGATGAAAAAAATTAACAAAACAAATACATAGTTATTCAGATCAAGAGGAAAATAAAATATATAAAATTAGGAATTGGAAATAATCACAAATGCAATGGAAAAAATAAAGAATACTAAGTAACACTTGATTATAATTAACTAAAAATCCTTATTGAAATGATTTTNCAAATTTGACAAACCTGAATCCAGTATTCATACAAGTCAAAGTACATGAATACTTAGGGCAATTTTTGAATAGGAAATATAGTTATATTTCTTTTAAAAAGGCAAAAGAAGCAATCAAAAAGAAAAAAATGTGGTAAATTTGACTACATCAAAATTAAAATGTCTACATAGTTAAAAACACTGAGCAAAGTCAAAAGAAAAGCAATTGATTGGGAAAAGTCTTTTCAGTAATAATAACTAGAAAAGGATTAATATTCATATTATATATAGAACTCCTACAATTTAATAGAAAAAGCAAAGGATATAAATAGGCAATTCACAAATAAAGCTATCTACATGTCTAATACATTCATGAAATAATACTCTACCTCATTAATATTAGAAGATCACAAATGAAAATGAAACTGAGATACTCCTTTAAAATTTTTCTTTAAGAAAATTTGTTTATTATTTTACTTTTCTGCTGCACATCACTCATGCGCTAGCTTAGTGCACTGACCAGGGATTAAACCCCTGCCCCCTGCAGTGGAAGTTGGGCTTTCCTAGTGGCTCAGATGGTAAAGACACTGTCTGCAATGTGGGAGACCCAGATTTGATCCCTGGGTCAGGAAGATCCCCTGGAGAAGGAAATGGCAATCCACTCTAGTACTCTTGCCTGGAGAATTCCATGGACCGAGAAGCTGGACAGGCTGCAGTCCATGGAATTGCAGAGTCTGACATGACTGTGCGACTTTCACCTTTTTTTCCACCTGCAGTGGAAGTACAGAGCCTTAACTGCTGGAACGCCAGGAAACTCCCTGAGATATTACTTCAACCCATNTCCATGGACCGAGAAGCTGGACAGGCTGCAGTCCATGGAATTGCAGAGTCTGACATGACTGTGCGACTTTCACCTTTTTTTCCACCTGCAGTGGAAGTACAGAGCCTTAACTGCTGGAACGCCAGGAAACTCCCTGAGATATTACTTCAACCCATCCAAGTAGCAAAATTCCAAAGTCTGAAAATAGTATTATTATTGATCAGGATTTGGAGAAAAACACACTGTGCTTTTGGGAATATAAACTGGTAATATATGGTAGCATCTAATAAAATTCTTAAAGAGATAGAACTACCAGACTACCTTACTTGCATCCTGTGAAACGTGTATGCAGGTCAAGAAGCCAATAGTTAGAACAGGACATGGAACAACGGAGTGGTTCAAAATTGGAAAAGGAGCATGTCAAGGCTGTATATTGTCACTCTGCTTACTTTACTTATATGCAGAGTACATCATGTGAAATGCTGGGCTGAATGAAGCACAAGCTGGAAGGATTTCCAGGAAAAATATCAATAACCTCAAATATGCAGATGATACCACACTTCTGCCAGAAAGCAAAGAGGAACTAAAGAGCCTCTTGATGAAAGTGAAAGAGGAGAGTGAAAAAACTGGCTTAAANAAAAGCAAGGAAGATGGTTCCTTCTGCCATCAAGAGAAGCTCAGTAGAGTCTAATGTACTTGGTATCATCCAGATCCTCCAGCTTCCTCATTCCAATCTCATAGTACCACCTGGTTGATGCCCTGACTTTTGCCTAAAATATTAGACAAGACTATACGTTCAGCTTATGTTAACCCATTCAGCCATTTGTGACTACATAAAGAGATTCTTTTAGGACAAACGTGAGAACTCCCTGGTTCTCTAACTATGCCTTGAAAGTGTGAAAATGAAAGTGTTAGTCACTCGGTCGTGCCTGACTCTTTGCAACCCCAAGGACTGCAGCCCATCAGGCTCCTCTGTCCATGGGATTTTCTAAGCAAGGACACTGGAGTAGTTTTCCATTTCCTTCTCTAGGGAATCTTCCCAACCCAGGGATTGAACTTGGGTCTCCTGCACTGCAGGCAGATTCTTAACCAACTGAGCTACCAGGGGAAGATGCAACTATGCCTTGAGGCAAGAACTTAAAACCCAGAGACTTCATCTTCTTTCTTTAAGCATGGTTTGAAAAAGCCAATCCAAGTTGCAATCTTTGTATTCCTATGCCCTTGACATGGTCTATCACAGCAACCACTTTGATCACTAAGGTATTGCCTTCAAGATGTACTTTTCACTCCAGATAACCACAGATGATAGTTGAAGTGATNTCTTTCTTTAAGCATGGTTTGAAAAAGCCAATCCAAGTTGCAATCTTTGTATTCCTATGCCCTTGACATGGTCTATCACAGCAACCACTTTGATCACTAAGGTATTGTCTTCAAGATGTACTTTTCACTCCAGATAACCACAGATGATAGTTGAAGTGATTGTTCAATACTGTGTATGATGTACCATTTTAGCAACTCATTCTCTGATGTTAGACAACCAGGTCAAATGGCCAATCCCACTTTCCCATTTCACTGCCATAGAATTGTCTCCTGGCACAGCTGCTACTGGTCAGGATTATTTGCTTTAGCGAACAGAATCTACTCCAGTGTGTTTTAATGAAGAGCAGTTTGTTATATGATATTGTCTTAAGAAGTTCCAAAAAATTTGGGGTGCTAATGCAGCCAGGAGAAACACTCAACCTCACTATGAAAGATCCCAGTGGAAATTCCACTGCTACCACTACTTTTTATAGACATGTTTGAGGGTGGAGAAAGATAGAAGAGAGGAACTCCAACAAGCTCCCCCAAAAGAATCAAATGCTTCTACCATGATATGCAAAACCAGTTCTCACATAGCTCACTTCTAACAATTTATCCTACACAGGTGTATTAACTTGGATGAACTAGCTGGAGTCTGGGATTTTGTTTTAGTTTTCCATCCTTGCTTCTATGGGAAAGTGTGCTAGAAGAGGGATGCAATGAATATTGAATGACCCAATCTTCATTCCTGCAACAATCAGAAACACTTGTAGCCCAGTAAATATACTCCTGAGACTCTATCTTTTGGAAACAAAAGAGCTCATATATAAGTATTTATATAAGGGTGTCTATTACAGATGCTTTTATAGCAATAAAAATCCATAAATGAAGGCCCAACACTAGAAACATGGTTGAATTAATTACAATCCGTGTACATTTCTGAATGCTATCATTTAAAAAAAGGAAATAGAGTTCTATGAGGTGAGTTGCAGCAATGTCCTTAGGATATTGTTACCAGAAAGGCAAGATGAAAAAAAGTACACAGGATCTTGTTTCTATCAAAAAAAATTAAAATAAAACCATATATAATGCATAATGTATATGATTATTTGAATTCAATAAAAACTATAGAAAAACAGACACTAAGTTTAGAACATGAGTTATCTGAGGAGATATATGTGTGAAGGAAGTGAAGAAAATATCAAGGGAGAAAGAATAAAAGAAAAGAGATCATATTTGGAAACTACGTGATGGATTCCTCAAAGCTGGCAGTGGCAGCACCAGCAAAGTCTTTCAGCATCTACAAATCTCCACGTAACAGCAGCCGAATAACTAGAGAGCAAAACCAACACGCGTGAGAAATGGTTACAACTAGGACAGCCAGATTTAACAAATAAAAATACAGGCTGCCCAGTTAAACTCACATTTCAGATAAATAACGAAAACGTTTTTAGTATAAGTAGGTTCTAAATACTGCATGGAAATAGAAATGCTAGCTCTAAATGGGGGAGGGGAATAGAACCAGAAAAATCCCAGAAAGCAAACCACCATATTTCTGCATACTACACAAAAGCAACAGAAGAGGGAGCTCTATGAAATTAGAAAAGCTTTCCTGAACTCCATCTTATTTCTTTATAAGTTCAGGAAAACTAATTTCACATGAAAATGAGAAACCAAATAGTATCAAAGTCAAATCCTACCCAAAATTATTAAAAGAAAAAAAGGAATAAGGAGCACAAGACATCCCAAAAGACAACAAAAGTATGTCAAAAAGACATGTTCACAAAAGTTGTAACATATGTTTCAAAATAAATATTAAGAAAATTATAGAAAACACAAAAAAACTATATAAATCAGAAAAACTCAGAAATGAGCTGACCGAACTCAAGAAAGAATAAGGAAAGGAAGGAAATACTGAAAAGAAATAGAAAGTGAAAATAGGAAATTTTTTTAATCAAAAAGAAACGAAGAGAGAAAAGCAAAGGACATCAAATACACATTCCTTTAGCAATAGAAATTTCTAAAGGAGAAAACCAATGCAAGGGCATAGAACAAAAGCTACGTCCTATAAATTTAAAAATGAAACAAACAACAACAAATCTTTCCTGAATATAGGAAAGATTTGAAACTGCACATGTAAAAGAGCATACCACACAGTTGTGATTATTGGCCCAGAACAAATAATGCCACACCAGAAATTACTGGACTGTAAAGAAAAATAAAAATTCTCTGAACATCTAGAATAAAGAGCCTGTGATTTTTAAGGAAAAGGAAATTCGATTATCAGAATATTTTTAACAATGCTCTTTGCCAGAGAAAAAGAGAGAGAGAAAAGGAGTAATATAAGACACTCAAGGAAAGAAAGTGTGAAACAAGGGTTTTATATCACCTCAAAATAACTTTCAGACATAAAGGATGTAGACAAACTATTATCAACATGTGAAGACCAGGGACTATTATTCTCAGGAGCCCATCCTGGAAAAATCTATTAGAGAAAGAGCTCCAGACCACCAAAATAAGTAGAGACTCAATGATATAAGGGCAGATATTAAACATTCAAAGTATATTACCTGTAGAACTATGAATAAATGAGAATTAAAAGATAAAGTGTTATATATATGCATTCTAACTGTAAATATGGCAGAAGTGTCTCCTTTATTTTTTACTTTTTAAAAACAGCTTTATTAAGTTATAATTCATATGCCATATAGTTCATCCATTTAAAGTGTACAATTTAATGGCTTTTAGAATATATACAGAGTTGCACATCCATCACCACAATCAAACTTAGACTATTTCATTATCCCCCAAAGAAATCCCTGTTACTTCCTAAACCTGCCATTACAGTCTAGAATATTATTCAGTCATAAAAAGAACCCAGAAAATAGCACCATTTGTAGCGACGTGGATGGACTGGCATACAGAGTAAAATAAGTCAGAGAAGACAAATATTATATAATATTGTTCATGTGTGGAGTCTAGACAAATGGTACAGATAAACTTATTTGTAAAGTAGAAACAGAGCCACGGATGTAGAAAACAAGCTCATGGTTACCAAGGGGGGAAGGAAAGGTGGGATGAACTAGGAGATTGGGATTGACATATATATACACTATTATATGTAACATAGATAACCAATGAGAACCTACTGTACAACAAAGCAGGAGACACCGGAGAAGGGGGCGAGTCAGCAAGATCCCTTGGAGGAAATGGCAACCCATTCCAGTACTCTTAGCTGGAAAATTCCACGGACAGAGGAGCCTGGCGGGCTACTCTCTATAGGATTGTCAAGAGTGGGACACAACTGAGCAACTGAGCATGCCCAAATGCTCAGGGAATGCTGCTCAATGCTCTGTGAGAAAGAAATGCTAGTGTGAAGGAAATCTAAAAAAGAGTGTATATGTGTGTATTTACAACATAATTCACTTTGCTGTACAGCGGAAACGAACACAACATTGTAAAGTAAATTTACACCAATAAAAATTAATTTTTAAAAAGAAAAGTACTGCTATAAATGATCATATAGTTGACTATTGAACAACACAAGTTTGAACTGCCCTCAAGTCCACTTAGATATGCATTTTTTTCTATAAATACTGTAGTATTACTTGATTTGTGGTTGGTTAATTCCCCAGATATGGAACCACAGGTCTGGAGGGCAGACTACAAAGTTATATATGGAGTTTCTACTGCTGAGAATTAGGCACCCCAAGTCCAGCAGTTGTTGAAGAGTAAACTATACAAGTTTTTGTGTGCATACATTTTTTTGTGTGTTTTGATTTCTCTTAGGTAGATACTGGAGTGGAAATGCTGGGTGCATAGAAAAGCTTCTGGAATGCTGGCCTAAGTTCTATTTTTTTGGTTTAGGTGGTGTCCACCTTAAAATAATTCATTAAGCCACATGTTTTATTTGTGGGGTATTCTGCAATGGTGTTTTATTTCATAACAGAAATATATATACTTAACTTTCCTATATCCAATCACACCCTGGCCAATTATATTAAGTTCTCTGAAAGTGAGACCCAGGCATGAGTATGCTTTAAAGTTCCCTAGTGATTCCAAAGTTCAGTCAGTTTAAGAACCACTGTGTAGGAAGAATCTCTGGCTCAGTATCAGGGGTCTGGGGTTGAGTCTTCAAATAGCATCAATACACCTGTGTGACCTGAAGTAGGGTTTTAACTATTCTGGGCCACAGTGGCACATATTTTACATGGTGAAAAAAGTTTACCTACTCAAAGTTGGGATTGTTTAGTTTGATTTTTTTTAATTCCTCTTGGTTCTAGAATCTGATAATCTTTTTTTTAAAGTAGAGATTGTATTAGAACAGTGAATTGTATAAAACTTCATATGCTTTATACAACATATGTTATACATATATTATATGTATAATATATAGTACATATATTTTTATGTATATGATCACATTTATGCATTCATGTGAAAATTTTTTGTGTGTTTGTATGTCATTCAGTGCCTGGTGAGAAAATAATTCATTATATATGGCTTAATAAAGAGACATAATGATAGAGCTAGATACAGACATGTGGACAGGATTACTGTACTTTTATAGACTCACAACAATGAGAAACCATTATCCCTCAAAGTTTGAAGAACAAGAGGAAATTTCCAGCAAGACCTGGAGCTATGGAAAAGGTTGAGCTACAACTACAACTCACCTGATAGGAGTTGTAGAAGGACATGGTCACTCACTAGATGGCTATACCACAATATATTTATCCATTCATGCACATTTGGGTTATTAAAAAATTTTTGTTCTCCTAAATAATGTTGCTAAGAATATTCTTGTACTTGCTTTCTTGTAAACATCTACATAGGAAGAGGATTGCTAGGTCATAGCATATATGATTTTTCAGCATGTATTGCCAAACCGTTTTCCAAAGTGCATGTACCAATTTACATTCTCCAACAGCAAGACTTCCTCTTGCTCCATAGTCTCATTAACAGTTTCCAAAGGAGACAGGCAAAGTGGA
Organism: Neotragus pygmaeus; assembly: GCA_006410875.1. Lineage (NCBI taxonomy): Eukaryota > Metazoa > Chordata > Mammalia > Artiodactyla > Bovidae > Neotragus > Neotragus pygmaeus. The sequence continues at coordinate 621,981 of SJYV01018322.1, forward strand.
AGGACCTACACAATCATATATGAATACATTGTAAAACTAAGTAATTAAGACTGTGATCTGTGCGGTAAGATTAGATGTCAACTACAGGAAAAAAATTCTTAAAAATACAAACATATAGAGGCTAAACAACATGCTTCTGAATAACAAATCACAGAAGAAATCAAAATATGCATAGAAATGAATGAAAATGACAACACAACAACCCAAAACCTACGGGACTCAGTAAAAGCAGTGCTAAGGAGAAGGTTCATAGCAATACAAGCTTACCTCAAGAAACAAAAGAAAAGTCAAATAAATAAGCTAACTCTACACCTAAAGCAACTAGAAAAGGAAGAAATGAAGAACCCCAGGGTTAGTAGAAGGAAACAAATAATAAAAATTATGGCAGAAATAAATGAAAAAGAAACAAAGGAGACCATAGCAAAATCAACAAAGCTAAAGCTTGTTCTTTGAGAAGATAAATAAAATAGAAAAACAATTAGTCAGACTCGTCAAGAAAAAAAGGGAAAAGGATCAAGTCAACAAAATTAGAAATGAAAATGGAGAAATCACAACAGATAACATAGAAGACTACTATCAGCAACTATATGCCAATAAAATGGACAACTTCTTAGAAAAGTATAACTTTCCAAAACTGAACCAGGAAGAAATAGGAAATCTTAACAGACTCATCACAAGCACAGAAATCGAAACTGTAATCAGAAATCTTCCAGCAAATGAAAGCCCAGGACCAGACGGCTTCACAGCTGAATTCTACTAAAAATTTAAAGAAGAGCTAACACCTATCCTACTCAAACTCTTCCAGAAAATTGCAGACGAAGGAAATTTTCCAAACTCATTCTAAGAGGCCACCATCACCCTAATACTAAAACCAAACAAAGATGCCACAAAAAAAGAAAACTATAGGCCAACATCACTGGTGAACATAGATGCAAAAATCAGGGACAAAATTCTAGCAAACAGAATCCAACAACATATTCAAAATATTATACACCATGATCAAGTGGGCTTTGTCCCAGGGATGGAAGGATTCTTTAACATCTGCAAATCAATCAATGTGATACACCACATTAACAAATTGAAAGATAAAAACCATATGATTATCTCAATAGATGCTGAGAAAGCCTTTGACAAACTTCAACATCCATTTATGATAAAAACCCTCCAGAAAACAGGCCGAGAAGGAACATACTTCAACATAATAAAAACCGTATATGATAAAACCACAGCAAACATCCTCAATGGTGAAAAAGTGAAAGAATTTCCCCTAAAGTCAGGAACAAGACAAGGGTGCCCACTCTCATCACTACTATTCAACATAGTTCTGGAAGTTTTGGCCACAGCAATCAGAGCAGAAAAAGAAATAAAAGGAATCCAGATTGGAAAAGAACAAGTAAAACTCACTGTTTGCAGATGACATGATCCTCTACATAGAAAACCCTAAAGACTCCACCAGAAAATTACTAGAGCTAATCAATGAATAAAGTAAAGTTGAAGAATATAAAATTAACACCCAGAAATCCCTTGAATTCCTATACACTAACAATGAGAAAACAGAAAGAGAAATTAAGGAAACAATTCCATTCACCATTGCAATGAAAAGAATAAAATACTTAGCAATAAATCTACCTAAAGAAACAAAAAACCTTTATATAGAAAACTATAAAACGCTGATGAAAGAAATCAAAGATGACACAGATATATGGAGAAATATACCATGTTCGTGGATCAGAAGAATCAATAGACTGAAAAAAGTATACTACCCAAAGCAATCTATAGATTCAATGAAATCCCTATCAAGCTACCAATGGTATTTTTCAGAGAACTAGAACAAATAATTTCACAATTTGTATAGAAATACAAAAAGCCTCGAATAGCCAAAGCATTCTTGAGAAAGAAGAATGGAACTGGAGGGATCAACCTGCCTGACTCCAGACTATACTACAAAGCTATAGTCATCAAGACAGTATGGTACTGGCACAAAGACAGAAATATAGATCAATGGGACAAAATAGAAAGCCCAGAGATAAATCCACACACCTATGGATACCTTATCTTTGACAGAGGAGGCAAGAATATACAACAGAGAAAAGATAATCTCTTTAACAAGTGGTGCTGGGAAAACTGGTCAACCACTTGCAAAAGAATGAAACTAGAGCACTTTCTAACACCATACACAAAAATAAACTCAAAATGGATTAAAGATCTAAACATAAGACCAGAAACTATAAAACTCCTAGAGGAAAACATAGGCAAAACACTCTGGCATAAACCACAGCAGGATCCTCTATGACCCACCTCCCAGCGTAATGGAAGTAAAAGCAAAAATAAACAAATAGGACCTAACCAAACTTAAAAGCTTTTGCACAAAGAAGGAAACTATAAGCAAGGTGAAAAGACAACCTTCTGAATGGGAGAAAATAATAGCAAACGAAGCAACTGACAAAGAATTAATCTCAAAAATACACAAGCAGCTCCTGCAGCTCCACAAAAATAAGCGACTCAATCAAAAAAAAATGGGCCAAAGAGCTAAACAGATATTTCTCCAAAGAAGACATACAGATGGCTAACAAACACATGAAACGATGTTCACTCATTATCAGAGAAATGCAAATCAAAACCACAATGAGGTACCATCTCACACCAGTCAGAATGACTGCTAACAAAAAGTCTACAAGCAATAAATGCTGGAGAGGGTGTGGAGTAACGGGAACCCTCTTACACTTTTGATAGGAATGCAAACTAGTACAGCCACTATGGAGAACAGTGTGGAGATTCCTTAAAAAANGAATGACTGCTAACAAAAAGTCTACAAGCAATAAATGCTGGAGAGGGTGCAGAACCCTCTTACACTGTTGGTGGGAATGAAAACTAGTACAGCCACTATGGAGAACAGTGTGAAGATTTCTTAAAAAACTGGAAATAGAACTGCCATGTGACCCAGCAATCCCACTGCTGAGCATACACACCGAGGAAACCAGAATTGAAAGAGACACGTGTATCCCAATGTTCATCGCAGCACTGTTTACAATAGCCAGGACATGGAAGCAACCCAGATGTTCATTGGAAGATGAATGGATAAGAAAGCTGTGGTACATATACACAATGGAATATTACTCAGCTATTTTAAAAATGCATTTGAACCAGTTCTAATGAGGTGGATAAAACTGGAGCCTATTATACAGAGTGAAGTAAGTCAGAAAGAAAAACAACACCAAAACAGTATACTGACACATATATATGGAATTTAGAAAGATGGTACTGATGACCCTATATGCAAGACAGCAAAAGAGACACAGATGTAAAAAACAGTTTTTTGGACTCTGGGAGAAGGCAAGGGTGGGATGATTTGAGAGGGTAGCATTTAAATGTGTATATTATCATATGTGAAACATATCGCCAGTCCAGGTTTGATGCATGAGACAGGGTGCTCAGGGCTGGTGCACTGGGATGACCCTGGAGAATGGGATGGAGAGGGAGGTGGGAGGTGGGTTCTGGATAGGGAACACAGGTGCGCCCACAGCTGATTCATGTTGATGTTTGGCAAAAACCACTACAATATTGTAATTAGCCTCAAACTAAAATAAATAAAATTTTTTAAGTAAAAAAGTAAAAAAACTCAATAGTTGAGTTAAAGAGCAGATTAGACACTACTGAAGAATTCATGAACTCAGAAGGTCCTACTTGATGTATATATACCTATGGCTGACTATGTTGATGTTTGACAGAAACCAACACAATTCTGTAAAGCAATTTTCCTTCAGATAGGAAAATAAACTTAAAAAAAAGACTGTGATCTGGGTGAAAAAGTGGATAAATAAACCAATGGAGAAGAATAGAATTCAGAAAGAGCCCAACATTGTAGAGCAGTTATGAAAAACATAGTTTTTTCAGTAAATGGTATTGAATCAATGGAATATACTTAACTAAAAAATCAGACTTGACCATACTTTATACCATACTTAAGAATCATTTGCAGGTGGATTGCAGAGTTAAATGTAAAAGGTGAAACAATAAAGATTTAGAAGAAAGTTTGGGAGAATATCTTCATGACCTTCAGTTCAGTTCAGTTGCTCAGTCCTGTCCGACTCTTTGCAACCCCATGAATCACAGCACACCAGGCCTCCCTGTCCATCACTAACTCCCAGAGATCACTCAAACTGATGTCTGTCGAGTCGGTGATGCCATCAAGCCATCTCATCCTCGGTCATCCCCTTCTCCTCCTGCCCCCAATCCCTCCCANTTGACTGAACTGAACTGACCCCTACCTGAGAGTACCTGAAATTATGAAAAACACCGTGAATTGCTCTTATTCATCTTACTCCTTCAACCTTTCTTCATTCCCTTCAAATCCCTAGAGTTCTGGGCCCAAGATCAGGGTTCATTAAACTGTGTATCTTTTAATAACTACTGGTTAGCTACACAAATAACTGTCTTTGGAATTGCCCTTTATCTTAACCATCAGTCAAATTAAATTATTAGCCAAGGCTTATCTTTCCTCTACTCTCCAACAGTGAGAGAGAAAGGGGGTTTCCTCTTCTACTTACATAACCAATTCTCTCTTGATTGACATTTTAAAGAATTTTATTTCTCTTTCTGAATCTGTATTCTGTCCTAAGTGTTTTTCTTATTTCAATCTATCTCAGACTGTTTCGGGAAGTAGGTAAACTGTAAAGAATCAACTAAAAGTAAATAAACATCTAGGTTCATAATTCCCCTGAGTCTTACATGCCCAGGCTGGATAAGAACTAAATGAGGTTGTGAAGGGATTGATGGATAGTGAAAAATCAATGGATTATGATCTCAGTGTGGCTAAGAATTGCTGGGGGACTCCCCGGTGGTCCAACAGTTAAGAATCTGCCTTCCAATGGAGGGCATGTGAGTTCCGACTAAGATCTCATATGCAGCTGGGCAACTAAAGCAATGTGCCACAGCTACAGAACCCATGCACTCTGGAGCCCTTGGGTCACAACTAAAGATCCCACATTCCACAGCTGAGACCTAAAGCAGTCATAAATAAATAAATAAAAATTTAAAAAGAGAATTGCTGGAATGGATTCATGAAAACAAGTACACTGGAAGGATAAGAGATAGTAGTCAAAGAAAGGGATGCCTGAAATCAAGATATTGGAGATGTACAGAAACCAATGGTGACAGATGTTTAAATACTTGTCTTTGACCTACAGAAGAAGTTTCCCAAACTTTTGGTTTTACAGATTATCTTCATCTTGTTCTGAATTCTCTGGTGACTAAGGCAATCTTTATCCAGGATGGGCACCTCTAAGGAAAACATCTTCAGAGAAAATGTTTATAGGGGATCAGTTATAACCTTTCAGAGAGAGGGGAATTTGGATGCAAGCCTACTGGTCGTACAGTCGCTTTTCTCCCATAGCCCCATGCAACTTCCCTCTTCCCACACACAAGCTCTGGAGTAGTGCTGGCACTGAAAATGCTTAGAACCATTATCATGGTTTTATAGATACCCTTCATTGGGTCCCTTTGACAAATGAGAAGAAAGCCAGGAGGAAAATTAGAGCTCTAATTATGGATTAACCTGCTGTGATAATGTTTGCCAGCACACTTTCCATGATTAAATCAATGGCACACCATGGAAAAGAGATATTTCTGTTCTTGCTCTTTGAAAATGACTTCTCTGTCAGCAAATTTCTGTCCCAACAGACCCTCTTTGAGTTTGGTAAAATTGCATCATGAGGAGTTCTTTTTATTTGAAAATTACTCAGTTTAAGAGAGCATAAAAATAAACTTGTGTTACTTATTGTAATCATGCTAATGACGTTTGCATCTCTTCAGCAGGCAGAGGCACAGCAGATAACAGCCACTGGAACACAAGATTTTTTTCTCCAAAATCTACCCCTCTTACCACTGAACAATCACTGCCTTCCTTTAGTGTCTGAGACCTCTGTAGTCTGGGTTCACTTGCCCCATTACTTCTTGGAAATCAGGGGCTCATTTTCATAAAAATGTATTGATGTCCCTCATTTTTAAATATAAGTGATATATAAAAGCAACAAATCTAAAATTGCACACATTTGGTGCCTATCATTCTAGATACATTTCTATGAATATGCGTTTTATGGAGATATAATTCACAGGCCATAAAATTTATTTTTCAAAGTGTACAAATCCTGTCAATTTTAGTATTTTCACAAAATTTTGCAATCAATACCACTAATTTTAGAGCGTTTTCATCATCCCCAAACCCAGTATTCATTAGCAGTCACTTCTCATTTTCCCCTATCCCCAGCCTCTGACAAACATTGATCTACTTTCTCTCTGTAGATTTGCCTATTGTTGACGAAAATTCCATCAGCTCCCAAGTAAAGAAGAAAAAAGGAGGGCATCGCTGGTGATCCAGTGCTTAAGAATTTGCCTTGCAATGCAGAGTATACAGATTCAGTCCCTGGTCAGCAAATTAAGATCCCATAGACCTCGGAATAACTAAGCTTGCATGCCATTCAGAAGCCCACACTCTGGACCTGTTCGCCTAACTAGCGAGTCCGTGTGCTGCAATGAAAGGGCTCATGTGCTGCAACTAAGGCCCAACACAGCCAAATAAATAAAGAAAAATTAAAAAAAAAAAAGAAGAGAAAAGAAAATTTTATTCAAGCCAAATTTAGGATTATAACCAAGGAAGCATTCTCAGAAAGCTCTGAGCACTGTTATGCCTGTTAGAAGCTGAAGGTATAGTCATGTGAGACAGGATCGTATTATGCATCAAAATGACATACTGATACTTCATATAAAATTCACCAAGGGTACATAGTCGAGCTAAGCACCTACAAAGTGAGCAGCAAGTCACAGAAACCCCCTACAGAGCTGGGAAAGAATGCTGTTCTTTTAAGAAGTTACGTTGCTAGCATCAGAAGAGAGAAAAAAAATTGATATATACTGTTGAGCAGACACTCTCATCTTTGAGGTGCCCTGGTTAATGTGTAATGCAGGCACACTGCACATTAGGGAGGGAGAAGGCCCCAAGAAACACACAGAGATAATTTTATGTTCATTTTTTCTTGTCCTATCTTAAAATATAAATTTTATTTCATCATTTCTCCCCTTTTAATCCTTCATCTTTCAATAGAAAGCAAATCAAATATTTGGTGCCCCTGATGCCAGGGTGGTTGTTTACCTGGCTATCATGTCCCTCTATGCCAGGTCTTAACAGCCTAGTTCTTTCTTTTCTTTTAGGGGGTAGGTTTAGTAGATTGCTTGGCAAGGACTGACAGTCAATTCTAGGTTGTCCAATAGGATTCAAATTTTATCCTGTATGCGCATTGTGCTCATTATTTTATACAGAACTATAGAAATGATCGATAATTTCAAGTCATTCAGACACCATTATTTTAGTTGAGTATACATCAGAATAAAAGAGATTATTTTTCTATAAATGATATAGAACATAATCAAAACCACCAAAACAATAACAAAATCAGAAGCCATGAATCCCCAGAACTGAGTCAATATTTTATTTAGATTAGAAAAGGGGTTCCTTCAATGCAGAAATTTGTTTGATATGTGAGTCATTAGGTTATTAGAGGAGTCATCCGATATGAAAGCACAACACTGTCTGAATTATAGCATAAGTTTCCCTCTGCAAAGTAGTTTTAAAAATCAGGAACCATTTGGTTTTGCAACATCACTTTCTCATCACAGAAGCTTCAGAAATGAGTATATAAATTGAATGTAGTAAATGAACATGGAGGTGTATGCTGATGAGGAAGCATTTTATAGATTGTAAGAACATCCAAAAAGTCAGTGACAAGAATTATGAAGGGCTTATATTGGCCTTGTATTGACCAACGAATTTGATAATAAATCCAACAATCAGTTAAATTGCTCCCAGTAGTTATACTTTGTGATAATGTTAGAATGAGTTTTCACTGAGGCAAAAACATAGATATAAATAAAGCAATAACTTTCAATTGTGATAGAGAGACAGACATTTGAGAAACACTATATTTGAACTTGTAGGATGGGTCTTATAGGTCTGGTCTGACTCTTGGGTCAGCTGTCTTCCTACTGTTGTCATATTATCCTTGCTTGGTAATGCTTGGCTTAGTTGAAGCCAGGTGCTAGAAACAAGGGTCAAAGTGCATTCAGGTGGAGGAGTCTTTTTAAAATGAGAGACGTGAACCCATGAATTAGTGTCTTTTAGTTGGGCTGTGCATGGGTTTGCTAATACTATTCTGGACATATCAGATAAATGGAATCTTACAATGCACAATCTTTTGTGATTGGGTTACTTTCACTTAGCATAACGTTTTCAAGGCTCACCCATGTTGTAGCATGTATCAATGTTTCATCCCTTTTTATTGCCAAACAATATTCCAATGTATAGATACCACATTCTGTTTACCCACTTATCCATTGATGGTCATTTGGGCTATTTCAACTTTTTAGCTATCCTGCATAGTGCTGCTATAAATATTCATTTACAGGTTTTATGTGGATATATGCTTTCATTTTTCGTATGTAGAAGCTACAAGTGGAGTTGCTGGGTCATATGATAACTCACTATTTAATCTTTAAATGTTGTAAAATACACATAAAATGTACCATTTTCATCACTTTAAGGATTCAAAGTTAACCTTGTACCGCTTCATACAGAATGTAGGAAACTTGCAGCTATATAGGTCCATTTAGAACCCCCTCACCACTGACCTACATGATATAGTTATCATGTGTATAATATCTACATCTATTGAAAACCCTACCATAGAGGAAAAAGGGTGGTCAGCTACATAGCTATTTATCATTTTTGTGGTTCCTCGTTTCTGAAGAACCAAATTTCCCTCTGGTAACATTTCTTTCAACCTGAAGTACTTTCTTTAGAACTCATTGTAAATAGGGCCATGAGTTATCTCTGTTTTCCTTTGCCTCAAAATGTCATTATTTTACCTTCACTGCTATAGAACATTTTTATGGCTCTATGGTTCTGGCTTTTTCTGGTGAAAAACCTGTAAACATATCATTACTCCATGTGTGTAATGTTTTGTTTTCTCTAGCTAGTTTCAAAGACGTTCCTTAATTTTTGTTTTTAAGCGATTTTATTAGGAAGATTGCTGGGACTTTCCTGGTGGTCCGATTTCTAAACCGTTGCACTCCCAGTGAAGGAGGCCCAGGTTTGTTGGATCCCTGGTCAAGAAACTAGATCCCACATGCCGCAAATGAGTTCTCATGCTGCAATTAAGACCCTGCGATGACACAACTAAGGTGGAAAATAAAAGACTCAGGAAAATGTTTAAGAAAATAAAATAAAATAAAAAGTTTCAGTGTGGTTTTCTTTCAATTTATCTTGCTTAGGGCTTGCTAAACTTCTTGAATTTGTAAATTTACACCTGTCACCAAATTTAGGATATTGGGGACCATTATTTCTTCAGATGTTCTTTACTGTACCAACCTTTTTTTCTTCCCCTTTTGAAACTCCAGTTACACATATATTAGATCTTTTGACATTTTTTCATAGATTCCCTGAAGCTCTATTCATTTTTTTCAGTCTATGTCCCAAGAACAATCTCTGTTCTGATTGAATCATTTCTATTGATTTAGCTTTAATTTCACTGTCTTTTCCTCTGTCATTTCTGCTACTGAGCCCTCCCAGTGAGTTTCTCATTTCAGGGGTTGTATTTTTCAGCTGTGCGCTTTTCATTAGGTTCTTTTTTATGCTTTCTATTTTCTTTTCTATTTATTTCTTTCACTTAGTGTATTTTTCTTTACTTCATGTTATAATAGTTAAATAATTGTTTTTATATATGCACATATAGATTATTATAATTTTATTTTCTATACTTATATATTTGTTGTAATAGCTTTTTAAAAATTTTCCTCTGACCATCCAGGTTATCTTGGGGTTGGCAACTGTTGATTGTATTTTCTCTCAAGAATTATTTATATTTCCAAATTCTTAATTATGTTGGTGAATTTTGCACTGTATTTTTTAAATGGATTTAGTTTAATTGGAGGATAATTACTTTACAATATTGTGATGGTTTGGGGCATACATCAATATGAATTGGCCATAGGTATACATGTGCCCCCTCCATCCTGAACACCCCTCTTCCTGTATCGTACCTTGAAATTGTGACTGTCATGTTAGACAGACTCTGGATTCTATTAAAGTCCTCTGAAGAACGCTTGTTTCTGTTTTAGCAGGCAGCCAGCCTCTCTGCCTCGCCTCCTGTGATAGAGGCTGAGGGCCTCTCAGCTCGGTCCTCTAAGCCTCTGTGACACTGCTCTGGCTCTGGCCTGTTCAGCAGCAGCACAGAGGTCACTCGGAAGGTTGATCTGGGGGCCCAAGCCCTGCTTTTGCTCTCCGCACTTCAGTCGCCCGTGTTGGCGTTTGCCCTGCACAAGTGCGCCTCAGTGGTGGGATTCCCGGGCATTCGATCATGTGGTTAAAACTTTGGCATCTGTTCACACACTCATAGCTCAGGGCTTGTGCTGAGACTTATGTGGGTTCATACGCAGAATTAATTGGTTTCTTTCTTTGGGTCTCTTTCAAATAGGATTCTACTCCCCAGTCTCAGGGAGGTAGGGGCCCCTTTTCCTGGGTTTTTTTTTTTTGGCCCTAAACTTTGGATTTCTGTTCACGTTTTAGTCATATTCTGAAGGAGATCAGCCCTGGGATTTCTTTGGAGGGAATGATGCTAAAGCTGAAACTCCAGTACTTTGGCCACCTCATGCGAAGAGTTGACCCATTGGAAAAGACTGTGATGCTGGGAGGGATTGGGGGCAGGAGGAGAAGGGGACGACCGAGGATGAGATGGCTGGATGGCATCACGGACTCACTGGACGTGAGTCTGAGTGAACTCCGGGAGATGGTGATGGACAGGGAGGCCTGGCGTGCTGCGATTCATGGGGTCGCAAAAAGTCGGACACGACTGAGCGAGTGAACTGAACTGACTTTTATACTTCTCCACAAACAGGGCTCAGCCAAAAAGCAAGGCCAAAAAAGAAAAAGAGGAGAAACAAAGGCCAGCTTATCCCCATGGTGGATGCCTCTCTCATTTTTTACTCTCCTCCACAATCTGCCTGCATTTTCAATTAAAAAAAAATTTTTTTTAATTTTCAGATAATGGTTTAGGTAATGGTTTTTTGTGCTTTGTCTGGCAGGAGAGATGGGTTGTGTATACCACCATGGTAAAATTCAAATCTGTCATGATTTTTTTAAACTTTGAATACTTATGTAAAGCTTGTGTTTATTCAGTTTAGATTCTAACATCACCACCTACCAGCTATGCTGCTGCTGCTGCTGCTAAGTTGCTTCAGTCATGTCCGACTCTGTGTGACCCCATAGACAGCAGCCCACCAGGCTACCCCATCCCTGGGATTCTCCAGGCAAGAACACTGGAGTGGGTTGCCATTTCCTTCTCCAATGCATGAAAGTGAAGTCGCTCAGTCGTGTCTGACTCTTAGCGACCACATGGACTGCAGCCCACCAGGCTCCTCTGTCCATGGGATTTTCCAGGCAAGAGTACTGGAGTGGGGTGCCATTGCCTTCTCCATACCAACTATGAGACCTTGGGAAAATCACTTGATTTATCTGAACCTGATTTTCTCCATTTGTAAAATGGGATTATATTGCCTGCTTTAGAGACTTGCTGTGAGGATTAATTGAAATGACACATTTAGTGCTTGGCTTATGGTAGTTGCTCTGTAAATGTGAGATCCCTTCCCCTAGACTGGGATAGCAAATAGGTTCAACTCTCAAGCCAAATCTGTTTTTAAAAGAATTCTCAGAAACAACTGCTATGGATGGTAATATTTATTTCAAAGTCTTTAATAGTAGCTTATATATTTTAGTCATTGAATACAACAAAAACAAATACATACAATAATGTTAAAAGTACAATTTAAGATTGACGATAAGATTTTTATCAAGTTTTAAAAAAATCTTTATTGAGGTATAATTGACAAATAAAAGTGTAAGGTGTTTAAAGTGTATATCCAAGTTTTAAAATTTGAACATTTTTGTTTTATATTGTTCATGGGGATGTTCATATTTGGGGTAATATTTCCTGGATTGCAATGTAACAGAGCAATTGATTATATAGTTTCAACCAGATACAAGTCATAAACAAGTAATGCTTTTGTAAAACCAACTATTTGGAAAACATTATCAAAAGATAAATTACATTATAACATTGTTCCAATTGTAATTATCAAACTATAATTGCTAAATTGGCAGACAGTGAAACAGCAATGCATTCAAAGACAAATGAGTGTAAGTAGCTGAAAACACTCCACATTTACAACTGATCTGTAACATTCTGGACCTCAGATACAGAATTAATAATTCCCATCAGTTCATGGCCATTATTATGCTTGTTCTAGGCAAAGTATTTTCTAATTTGTTCTTTTTTAAATGTTCATTCACCAAAACCTATCTATCCCTAATCCCCATCCATATACACACATAGGCAAGTATTCTAATAAGATTATAATATATCCTTCATACATAGAGACAAATGTTATATATAACATATAAGGAAGTTATGGTATATATACACAATGGAATATTACTCAGCTATAAAAAAAGTATTTGAGTCAGTTCTAATGAGGTGGATGAAACTGGAGCCTTATTATACAGAGTGAAGTAAACTAGAAAGAGAAACACCGATACAGTATATTAACACATATATATGGAATTTAGAAGGACAGTAACAATGACCTTATATGCAGGACAGCAAAAGAGACACAGATGTAAAGAACAGATTTTGGACTATGTGGGAGAAGGCGAGAGTGGGACAATATGAGAGAATAGCATTGAAACATGTATATTACCATATGTAAAATAGATCATCAGTGCAAATTCAATGCATGAAGTAGAGCATACAAAGCTTATGCTCTGGGACAACCAGAGGGATGGGGTGAGGAGGAAGGTGGGATGGGGGGTTCAGATTGGTGGGACACATGTACACTCATTGCTGATTCATGTTGATGTATGGCAAAAACCACCACAATATTGTAAAGTAATTATCCTCCAATTAAAATAAATAAAATTTAAAAAATCTACTTTGTATATAACATGCCTGTATAATGTATGTATAATACAAACAAGTGTTTAACCTATACACATGTACAACATACATTTTGTATACATGTCTCACAAAACATACATTTTTGTTTTGTGTATTTTTTTATTGAAGAATAGTTGGTTTACAATATTGTGCTAGTTTCAAGTGATTCAGTTACATATACTTTTTCACATTATTTTCCATTATCGATTATTATAAGCTATTGAATGCAGTTCTCTATGCAATACAGAAAATCTTTGTTACTTACCTATTTTATATAGTTTGTATCTGTTAATCCCTATTTCTAATTTTTTGAAATTTAAAAAATTATATGCTTTAGGTCTCATTCTATTTCTCATTAGAAAAAATTATTTATTCATTTATTGGTCACACTGCATGGCATGTGGTATCTTAGTTCCCCAACCAGGGATTGAACCTGCGTCCCCTGCATCCCTGCATTGGAAACATGGCATTGTAACCACTGGACCACCAAGGAAGTCCCTTGTTTCTCATGTCTTTGACTTAGCACTCTAATATTAGTATATATTTGCGTCGCTTGAGCACATCCAGTCTCTTTCTTCTACATGCCACATAGTCTTCCCTGGGGTATGTCCAGTACATTTTACTTATCCAACTCCCCCAAAATCAACCTTAGATTGCCCCCAGATCCCTGCAAAGAGGATTGAAATTTCCAGATACGGTCCCTTTGAGTCCATGTGAGAATTTTTTGTGATATACAGTTGGCTCAATAGTAAAGAATCTGCCTGCCAATTCCGGAGACACAGGATACGTGGGTTCGATCCCTATTGGAAAGATCTGGAGGAGGAAATGACAACCCACTCCAGTATTCTTGCTTGGAAAATTCCATGGACAGAAGAGTGTGGTGGGCTACAGTCCATGGGGTTGCAAAGAGTTGGACACAGCTGAGCTCACATGCACGTACAGGATTACTAAACCCCAGATTATATTATTACTGTCTAGAATGTCCAAATTAGCCTACACCAGCGGTCAGGAAACTAAAGTCCATGCTTTATATTCATCCAGTTCCTTAAAAAAAAAGATACTGGAACACATCAATTCGCTTATCTATGGCTGTTTTTGTGGTACAGCTGCAGAGTTGAGTAGTTAAGACATACGCCATCTGGCCTGCAAAGACAAAAATATTTAGTACTATCTGTTCCTTTATAAAAAATAGTCTGTATGATATTGATTTTATGGAATTTTTAAGGTTTACTTTGTTGTCTAGTATATGGTAAATTTTTGTAAATATTACACATATACTAAAAAAGAATATATTCTGTTTAATGTAGAGTTCAGTATACATTTAGCAGCTAGATATTAATGGCATTTAGATTTTCTATATCTCTGATAAGTTTTTGTTTGCTGATCTATCAACTTGTAGTTAAACTCACTGATGATAATTGATCATCTCTTTCAGTGTTTTGTCGGTTGTTATTTTATATATTTCATAAGTAGCTGCATACAAGTTCATGATGGCTATGTGTCTTTGCCCTATGGTTCTCTTTCCCAGTATCATGCTCTTTGTCTCTTACTATTATTTCTATCTAGGAATCTATTTCATCAGACACAAAGACTGCTACTCAGCTTTCTTTTTTTAATTATTTATTTAATTGAAGGATAATTGCTTTACAGTATTGTTCAACTTTTGTTTACTTCTTTTAATGACATCTTTTTCTTTATTTATATTATTAAATAACCTCTTTTACTTTTTTTCAGCCTTCTTTTCTCATCTCTTTTCCCTCTCTCCTTGAAGATAACTTGATTTTCATTAATTATTTGTATTCACTGCAACTTTTTAAACACTGTAAGACAAGAAAGAAGCGGGAAAGCCTCAAGCAAAATAAACATGACATCTTATTCCAAGCCAGACTGCTGTTCAAATACTTAGGTAACAGATTCAAACATAAAGGAATTCTGAGAATTTCTATCAGTTCAAATGAAGGATTCTATAGGAGGGTAAACTTGGGTCTACCAAGAAGTATATTAACAATATAAAATTTAACTCTATAAAAAGAAAACTTTCAATTCATATTTAAGAGGGAGGAGAGGTGAGTAGAGGAAATGGGAAGTAGAACTATTCTAATTTCATCATTGCTCATAGTGTAGAATTAATACTCTATTTAGAAAAATAGAAAATTAAGATAGTTATATAAATATAAAAAAGACAAGAAACGACAAATGCAGCAAGAATGTGGAATAAACAGAATCCTTGGGCCTGTTGATGGGAGTGTAAATTGGTATAACCACTGTGGAAAACAGTATGGAGATGAAGGTGCCTCAAAAAATTAGAAGTAGAACTACTGTATGATCTAGCAACTCCACTTCTGGGTACATATTTGACTGAAATGAAATCACTATCTTGAAGAGATACCTGCACCCCAGTGTTCTATTGCAGCATTATTCACTTTAGCAAGACACGGAAATAACCTAAGCGTCACTGATGAATGAACAGATAAAGAAATGTTTTATATATATAAAGTGATAATTATATGAGGTGATAACTGTGTTAACTGACTTTATTGTGGTAATCATTTTACACCATATATGTGTATCAAATCCTCATGCTGTACACCTTAAACCTACACAGTGTTATATGTCAGTAATATTTCAATAAAGTTAGGGGAATAAAGAACAAAACCAACCAACCAAACCAACCATGTAATAGAGTAACATGACCTGAGCAGACCAGTCAGTCAAATGGTGGCAGATTGATTTTGTTGGATCTCTGCCAGGGCAGTGTCCATACCAGAATAGACATTTATTTTAAACATAGACTTGTCTTTCTTACTTATCACGCCTCTGCTACAAACATCATCCTTGAAATCACTGGACGCCTTCTTCCTGGTCACGGTAATCTGCACAACATTGTTTCTAGCTAGCAAAGAAGGCAACTGGCTTAATCATACAGAAATTAGTGGTCTTATCGTGTACTCATCACTCAGAAACATCTGAGCTTATAGAACAGTTAACTGACCAATTAAGACTCAGTTATTGAACCAGTCAGGGGAAAAGGGTGGGTGTCATACTTGCTCTGAACTAGTAACTAATACACAGTGCTTTCTCCTAAGGACAGAATAGGTGGATCTGAGAGCCAAAGGCTTGAAAGTTGTAGTGTTACCTTTTGGTAACATATCTAAATGGTTGCTTCCTGTTCCTTCTGTTTTGGGCTCTATTGGTTTAGAGTCTTAGTACCCAAAGAATGAGTGTTATCACCATAAGACAAAACAAGGGTCCCACTGAACTGAAAGTCAAAATTCACCTGACAATTTGGTGCTCTTTATAAATCTGAATCAACAGGACAAAAAGGAGGTTACTGTTTGGCTACAGATTACCAAAGAGAACTGCCATTATCAAAGAGAAATAGGAACACTGCACAACACTGAATGAGAGAAGAATGTGTCTGGATCACTTCCTAGCAATGACATGTGCTGCAATAAGATTCAGTGGAAGATTATAGCAAACTTAAATGGGAAGCACTCCTCAGAAATGGTGATTTGGGTCACCCCAATAGTAAAAAATCCAGCTGGATGAGATGCCCACTGAAAGGGAACATGAAATAGACATTATCAAATCATTATAGTGCTGGGTAACATGTGCCCAGCTACAGAAATGAGGACACTAAGAGTCACCTTGACTAGACGGACCTTAGTCG
The DNA here is from genome assembly GCA_006410875.1 of Neotragus pygmaeus. NCBI lineage: Eukaryota > Metazoa > Chordata > Mammalia > Artiodactyla > Bovidae > Neotragus > Neotragus pygmaeus. The sequence goes on from SJYV01018322.1 coordinate 638,688, forward strand.
GCAAAGTAATGTCTCTGCTTTTGAATATGCTATCTAGGTTGGTCACAACTTTTCTTCCAAGGAGTAAGCATCTTTTAATTTCATGGCTGCAATCGTTGGACTGTGAAGAATGCTGAGCGCC
>SJYV01018322.1:638908-655025 GCA_006410875.1 Neotragus pygmaeus
CAAAGAGTCAGATACAACTGAGGGACTGAACTGAACTGAACTGAAGAGTCACCTTATTTCGCTAACATTATGCATGCATGCTCAGTTACTTCATTCGTTTCTGACTCTCTGACCTCCTGGACTGTAGCCTGCCAGGCTCTTCTGTCCATGGGATTCTCTAGGCAAGAATACTGGAGTGGGGTGCCATGCCCCTATCTAGCACACTATGTATATGCATATGTAATTATATATATGTGAATATCTAGAGTTATGCATCTTAATTTTCCATGTATTTTTCTTCTACTATTTTTTATAAGGTGAATGCTTGTTATCTGATGCTGGGTAAAAACCACCTCAAAATTTAATAGTTTAAAAACTTCCCTGGAGGTCCAGTGGTTAAGACTCCATGCTTCCAAAGCAGCATGGCGCATGGTCCCCTGATCAGAAAAACTAAGATCACACATGCCATGTGGCATGGCCAAAAGATAAAAAATAAAAAAATTTAAAATGTCGATGGCTTAAAACAACAGTTTATTGCCTTTCACAGTTCTGTGAGTTGACTGGGTAGTTTTGGTTCATGTATTATGTGAGCTAAACTATACCTTTTCAATAAATTTCTCTTTTAATTAAGTTGACCAGTCATTTCATTGCTTATAATCAAAGAACACCAACTGGAACAGAATTTGTTACCTGACAGCATGTTCCAAACAAAAGGCTTTTGATGACGTATGGGGTATTTGGAGTTGGTCATCAGACCAATATAAGGCGAAAGGCAGTGAGATTCCAATTAATGCTTTGGGAGAGGAAAGTAGAGGCTCATGGAACCAGTGGAGAAGCAGAAAGTTTCTATGATAGCAGGTGCCTAGAAAGCAGTCCAGAGCATGGGCACCCGAACAAATTGGTCCTAGTGGTGGGGATGACTCAACAATGTGGACTTTCCTTTACTAAATTTGATCTGATTTGAAGTCAAATCATTATGTTTAAAAGCTATCTGCTCCTCCATGCTCACTGCAACATCAATTACAATAACGGAGACATAGAAGCAACCTAAGTGTCCATTAGTGGATAAATGGATAAAGATATGCAAAATGGAAGATTATTCAGCCATAAAAAATAAGAAATCCTGCCACATGCTACAACATGAATGGACCTTGAAGGCAAAATGAGTCAGAAAGTCAGACAGAGAGGACAAATACTGTTTGATCTCACATATGTGAAATCTTAAGAGACTGAATTAGGAGTTCCCTGGTGGCCTAGTGGTTAGGATTCCAGACTTTCACTCCTGTGGCCCATGTTTAATCCCTGGCTGAAGAACTGAGATCCAAAACTGTGTGGTGCAGCCCAAAAATTTAAAATATAAAGCAACTTAAAAAACTGAATTCACATTTACAGAGAACAGACTGATGGTTTCCAGAGGTGGGTTTAGCAGTGTGGGGTGAGCAAAATGGGTGAAGGTAGTTAAAAGTATAAACTTCAGTTATAAGTCATGCAGATGTGATGTAGAGCATGGTGACCACAGTTAGCAACACTGTACTGGATATTTAAAAGCTGCTAAGAGAATAGGTCTTTAAAAGTTCTCATCACAGGAAAAAAAAATTTGTAGCTACATGGGATGATGGATGTTAACTAAACTGATTTAGATAATCATTTTGCAATATATATATATATCAAACCATTATGTGGTACAACTAAAACATTACATGTTAATTATGTATCAATTTTTAAAAGATAGTTATTTAAAATTAAAGCTAAAAACTAGAATTAAAATGTCTGATTTCCAAATTATTAGAAGGAATACATTCAAACAACTGAGGAAAGCTGATTAAGATTGGTGATTGTACTAGTGACAATGTCCTGGCTGTGATATTTTACTGCTGCTGCTAAGTCACTTCAGTCGTGTCCGACTCTGTGCTACCCCAGAGACAGCAGCCCACCAGGCTCCCCCGTCCCTGGAATTCTCCAGGCAAGAACACTGGAGTGGGTTGCCATTTCCTTCTCCAATGCATGGAAGTGAAAAGTCAAAGTGAAGTTGCTCAGTCGTGTCCGACTCTTAGCGACCCCATGGACCGCAGCCCACCAGGCTCCTGTATCCATGGGATTTTCCAAGCAAGAGTACGCAATGGGGTGTCATCGCCTTCTAGAGCTTGAAAATACTGCCACTGAGGGAGATGGGGTCAGGGGTACATGGGATTTCTCTGGATTATTTCAAGTGCATGTGAATCTACAGTTATCTCAATTGCAATGAAATTGCAATTAAAAAGTACATATACCCCTCCCGTCATTTACATTCTATCCTCAAGATTGTACAAGTATATGTGTGTATCCTTGTTATACCAAGGATGATGATGTCATTAGGCCTTAGCAAACAAAAGACCCCATCATATTTAGAGGCAGTGGGAGATTTAAAAACAATAGGAAATTTTTTGTTCTACCACATTTGAGAGTTCTACAGAATAAGCCTTGAAATTTTGACTTTGGGGAGCCTCCATTTAAGAAGTTGAGGAGGTAGCTGTGGGCTGAGAGCAAAGTGTGTTCTCACATGGGTAGGATGGAAGTGCAGCCAAAGGGAGAATCTCACCAGAGCTTTAAAGTGCTCAAGGCCGTGTGAGACACGCACAAGAAGCACTGATCTATCTGAAGTTAGAATTCTGAAGGAAAAATGCTGAAAAACATCGTGTTTTAGAAGGTATCAGTTTTGGGATTCATACCCAAATTCTGGAGATTATGTACTTCCCCAGTTGTGGTAGTGAAGAAAAGGGGGACAAATATGTGTAGATTACCATATTCTTAATTAACTGCATATTTCTGTATTACTTCTTGAGTATTTGAAGATTGAATAATTACTTTCTCCTTTTCCCTTTCTTTAAAATACTAGTTATGGCAATTTCTTCCTCTTACTCACTTCTACCTCTCACTATTCTAAGTGGGTGTGTAGGCGGTAGTTAAATTTATCATTCATTTCCTAGGTCAGAGGATCCTGGAATTATGGTAGACTAATGGCACCCCACTCCAGTGCTCTTGCCTGGAAAATCCCATGGACAGAGGAGCCTGGTGGGCTGCAGTCCATGAGGTCGCTAAGAGTCGGACATAACTGAGCGACTTTACTTTCACTTTTCACTTCCATGCATTGGAGAAGGAAATGGCAACCCACTCCAGTGTTCTTGCCTGGAGAGTCCCAGAAACAGGGGAGCCTGGTGGGCTGCCGTCTATGGGGTCACACAGAGCCGGACACGACTGAAGCGACTTGGCGGCGGCAGCAGCAGATGAGAAATGGGCATCACTTGGAAACTGCGGTCTCCAAGATTAACTAGCAGCTCTGAAAATGAAAACAGGAGAACACGGACTTAAACATGGTTAGGAACAGTGGGCTTGGGAACCACACACTTGGATCTAAATACTGACTCTGCCTTGAAACCTGTGGGCCCTGTGAGGACTACATGAATAAAGTACTTGGGGAAAAAAAATACCTGGCTCACAGTATGGGCTCAAGAAAAGAATTTAATAGTCCCATGCTTTCATCTCAAGGTGCCGAACATGATTTTGTATTGGTTCCCAGGGAGTATTCTGTGTTATCCTATTAGTGGTATGGAATGGAGAGCTAAATATATTCTTATGCTGCCCCCAAAATTCAAGGGTGTCTTTGAAACACTGGTCTTCTTCTTAGTGATGAAGCACAAGGTGGAGAAACTTGTCTTTCATTTTGGATGGAATATACCAAAAATCCCAGATTTCTGCATACTCCATCCAAGAATTTCTCTAAAGTAAAAGACTTCTGTGTTTTCACAGGATTTATCTCTTTTCTTTGCTCTGTTCACACAAGTCCTACTGAAATATCCAGTGTACCTGTGGCTTCTAGCTCTCCAGAGCCTTTAGTACGACACCATTCTTGCAAAGCAGCTTGCTGTTCTCTGGGCTGGAGATGGAGCCAGGAACACTGCAGAGTTCCAGAGTCCCTCTTGGTTGTGGGCTCTCCCAGACTCTGTTCCTGACTCATCAGCCACCTCCCTTATCAGCCTCTGGTTTAATTGGTCTATATGTAAGATGGAGCAAGATTGGCATGGAGAAAGGGGCCAAGAAAATGGATCGAGAAAGACCTGAAGTGAGTGGAGACTTGTGCACACGGGCTATCCAGTGGTGGCAAAGAATGACAAGTCTCGGATGGCAGCTGTAGCACAAACAGCGTCCATCCTGTGCTTAAATACCAGCGGCCCCAGCAGACTGAATCTGTTTTCATTCTGTTTTAAAAAGTGGCAGTGGGGGTGGGAGTGGTAAGGAGCAACCAGACAGACTAAAAAAGAAACCATCTCATTCCCTTTTTTTATGCAGCTTCTGGAAGCCACTCAGATGGTAAGACATCCTATTCCAAGGAAGAGAAATGCTTTTCATTACTTGGCAATCAATAAACTGGATTGGCAATTTATTAGCATCTATTTCAACATCCAAGGCATCTCATATAATGACAGAAGAGGCTGATCAACATTTATAGGGAAACATTTCAGAACTTAAATAAATTTGTGTTTCCTGTACAGAGCACTGACAATTAGGAGATGCGATGATGATTTTGAAATCGGGATTTAGGAATTCCTTTGAAATCGGTCCAAGCTTGTCAGTGCCTTTGAAAAGCATATGGCTAAAGGCAGCAATGATAATAAAAAACCCAAGGAGGCTCAGTCACTCAGCTGCTTCTTTCTCTCTTGCTGCCTTTGCTATCTGTCCATTCTGTGCTCTCCAGGCCACTGGCAGGAAATCTGTAAATGTCAATGTGAGGAGTTTCCGGTGCATTATTATAGCAGGCAACATTATTGTTTTTTTCTCCTTTAAAAAATATTTTGGCAAGATACCTGAGACTCTGGAGTGGGCCGCCAAATCTCAGTAGGATTCCAGATGGTTGAGATTCCGGCTCCTGATGCCCTGATGGCTCCCCCTCCCTCCTCTCCTAGATATTTTCATTTGTGTTCTCCTCAGGGATAAATATTTTTCTGTCAACCTGCCTCAATAGCGGTCATTACTGAACATTTCTGGATCAACCTTGAGGTGAATGAGCTTAATGATACATACTTGTGAAGTTCACCTTCATAGCACCCCTTTCCACACTGCTCTTGCCCCTTTCAGCATCCTCCTCCCCTCCTTCTCCCACTGAGGTGTCCTGTGTAGACTTGACCTACTAATGCTCCCTCTTTCTGCCCTCATTTACCTGGCTAGTCCCTGATAGGTGCTCAAGCACTCACAGAATGGCGTGTGAGCCCTCTGGGATCCTCTCCTGACCTCAGTAGTCAGGGTGACCGCCTTTCCCTGGGTTCCAGTAGCGCCCATGTTATCCTCTCTTGTAAGAACATGATGAAGTGCTCGTATACAGAGATGTCAGCCAGAACTCTGCGCGACTCCAGGCTCTGCCTCTTGTTATCTGTGTGGCCTTGGGCAAGCTCTTAACCTCTTTAAACCTCAGCTCCCTCATCTGAAATCTGACACTATTAAACTTACCTTAGTTAAGATTGCCATGAAGACTAAACAAGATAAAACATGACTTATACAGAGTAATTATTCCATGGACATTTAGCTATTGTCCTTGCTATCATTGTACTTATTTCAAAAATTGGGTGGGTGTCTGTTTCCCATTCTGATTTGAAAGCTCCTTGAGAGCAGGTGTCATCTCTGATTCCCAATCTCTAACACAGTAGGTATTAATATATTCTGTTCAAAGGGTATATGTACATTTAAGTAGTGGCTGGATGGCATCACCGACTTGACGGATGTGAGTTTGAGTGAACTCCGGGAGTTGGTGATGGACAGGGAGGTCTGGTGTGCTGCGATTCATAGGGTCGCAAAGAGTCGGACATGACTGAGCGACTGAAATGAACTGAACTGAACTGATTGTACCTTAAATTGTGCCCGAAATAAAAAGTGTCATTTTTTCCCCAAAAGGAGAAATTTCAGTTATATGTAAAACAAGGATATTTCTATTACTTTACTCATATGTCCATTTTTGCCCATAAGGGAGGAAATAGCACATTATGAGTCCTTCCCGAGAGAGGAGGAGTTGTCCAAAGCCTAGGGCATTCTTGAGCCTTGTGTCCACCGGTGTGTAGAGTGACTGTATTTTGTAACAGGTTGAGGGTCTGGGTTCAACTCTTTCTTCTATTCTCTACCTCAGGCTTGACCGTCCTTCTGGTCAACCATCTTGTTTTGTCTGGCTGGACCTGTAGGAGGAAGGGAAGTGTGTCGACTCTCCATTCTCAGTTATCTTCAGTTTAGAAAAGAGGGAACAGGAAGCTCTTGCCCGATCTTCAGAACTAAGTCCTGTTTATTCCAGGTGACATCTACTTGTGCACTATCACACATGTGATGCTAAGTATATGTGGAAGTGTTTCCCACGTCCATTTATAGCTGAATGAAGCCCAGGATGGATAAGAGACACATGCTATGACCTAAAATCCCACCCCAAACTGAAGTATAGGATATGTAGGATGGACCACAACATCTTCACAAACATTTCAAGAGTACATGAGCCATGCCAGGGACCGTGGAAAGGATGGCAACACTAAACCAGACACTCTTGAGACATTCTGAGAGGATTTTTGAGATGGGTTGGAGCAGAGGAGTTTGACATGTTACTAGCTACCCTTCTTTTCTGATTGAATTACTTACCATGAGCCCATATGGCTTCTACAGTAATAAAGAGGTGACTGAAAGAAAACAGAGGCATTAGCCTGGCTTGGCAGCAGTGAAGAGGAGCCAGGTAGGGAACCTACCTCCTCTTTCCTTCTTTGACCCACACCTCAAGTCTCCTTCCTTCTATGATCTGCTTCTTCTTACTGAGCCACTATATCTTCTCCCTAGAATCCTCTACATTTGTGAGTAAACATCCTTCGGTTGGAAGTCAGGTGACCTGCATTCTTGCCCAGCTCTACCTCTAACTCACAATCTTTGGGACCTTGAGTCTTTAACTCTTTCAAAAGTCAATTTCTTATCTGGAAAGTAGATATAAACATATACTTCTTAAGAGACTGTCAGGTCTTAGCCAGATAATATATTTAAAAGCTCTTTCCAAAGCACACAGTGCTATAAACAATGTCCTCATATGTTTGGGAAGGTCTGGAAATACTTAGTCCAACCCCAAATCCCACATGGTCCAAAACCTATATAACCCAACCCCAGAGTCAAGAAGAAGGCAGAGCTAAAGAGTCAAAGACAGTGAAATCTCAAGCAGCAAGACTGGACTCTCAGACTAGGGGTTGGGAAAAACAGCTTTAGCCCCCAGTTTCTTCATGCTGTGACCCTAAGTAAGTCTCAAATCTTTAATTACACAATTTAGAGTGAGGAGAAGTCTTGAAGTTTATTTATGCCTGCCACCTCAGCTTTTCCTTTGTTCTGTGTGGGTTCGTATTTTATTTCTTCCTTGTTGCTGGTCACGTTGTTGTGCCACCTCACTTTGTAGAGGTAGAAATTAGGCCCCTGAAGGTCTGGCAACCTCTCTGGGTTCTCAGTCCAGCGTTCTTCACACTACATACACCTTTTTATAAAATGAATCTTCCGTTCTCAGCATCTGTGATCTGATAAAATTGTGGCTCAAAGAAACTAAGTGAATTTCCCAGGGTTACAGACGTTGGTAGCTGCAGACTAGAAGGAGAAGCCTGATCTCATACTGCTTGGTGCAGAGGCAGTGCTCTTGGTTCCCACTGGGATACGAATGGGAAACTGAAACTCTACCCTGCATCCTGGTAGAGTCCTTGCCAACAGGGTGTTCAGACTTTACAGGGATTCTTGCTAAAAGCCATGACTCTTGAGTAAGTCATTTATATTGGGAGAATCCACCTGCATATAATCTCTTAATTTCCATTTCCCTTTCAGCCCTTTCTTAGCCCCACTGCCTAGCAAACAACGCAGAGGCAAAGCTTATGTGGTAGTGCTTTATCGAGAGGGACAAGCTCAGGGCAGCAATCTAGGAGACGCAAGAGACATGGGTTTGATCCCAGGGTTGGGAAGATCCCCTGGAGGAAAAAGTGACAACCCATTCCAGTATTCTTGTCTGGAAAATTCCATGGACAGAAGAACCTGGCAGGCTACAGGTCATGAGGTTGCAAAGCATAGGACATTTTGCAAGGGACTGAGCGAAAACACACACACAGATGTATATACCAATATATACATACAAATATGTACTTAGTTATATAACAAATCACCCCCAAACTTAGCAGCTTGAAACAACAACAAAAATTTATTATCTCACACAGTTTCCAAGTGTCAGGAGTTCAGGGGCATTTTATGTGGGTGGTTCTGGCTCAGGTGAAAGTCTCAGGGGGTTAAAGTCAAGATACTGGCCTGAGAGCCTGACTGAGGCTGGAGGATACATTTCCCTCTCGATTATCACCACTGATGTGACTTGGCTTTCGGGACTCCCAGTCCATGTGTGTCTCTGTTTCACATTCCAGATTCTACCAGAAGGTAGAAGACAACTGGCCCAACCTGGATCAGGTCTCCTCCTCCGGGCTAATCATCTACCTTGGGGAAGATTTAGAGAACGCAGATCTGGTTGCTGGGTCACAGGACTATGATTCGAGGGGTAACTCTCAGGCAAGGAGCAGTTGTGAGCTGGGTACCACGTGCAGCGCTCTTCACCATGGCACCCATCATAAGCCACGTGCAGTAGTGCACATCCCAGCGGAGCTCTGGCTTGCAGAAAGCCAACCCAAACCCTTGCTCGTGCTTATGGTCTTCCTTATGTCACCCTGTTCTTATGTCCTGCAATGTCTTGACCAGAAAGAAAACAATCTTTTCNATCATAAGCCACGTGCACTAGTGCACATCCCAGCGGAGCTCTGGCTTGCAGAAAGCCAACCCAAACCCTTGCTCGTGCTTATGGTCTTCCTTATGTCACCCTGTTCTTATGTCCTGCAATGTCTTGACCAGAAAGAAAACAATCTTTTCTGTAGCCAGACATGATGACATCAAAAGCCCAGAGAAGGATGAGAGACAAGTCCTTACTTTTTACTTAATACAGCCTTTGGGAATTCCCTGGAGGTCCAGTGGCTAGGACTCTGCACTCTCACTGCCAAGGGCCCAGGTTTGATCCCCGGTTGGGGAACTAAGATCCCATAAGCCAAAAAGGAAAACAAACAAACAAAAAAAACAGCCCTTCAGTGCAGACTGAATAAGCCTTAGGTTGAAGTCCCAAATCCTTCCTTTCCCTGGCTCCCTCCCTCTTCTTTTTCTACTTCTCTGCCCCCACCTACCCCACTCCACTCCCATCCTCACTCACGGACTTCAGGCTCAGATTCTACTCTGACAGAGTCCCTGGTGGTCAGTGTCTTAGAAACTGCATTCTCTAGGTGGCAGATGGAACCTCCTTATAACACTTCAAGTCTAGATAACTTTAGGTCTTGCAGACACTCCAGAGTAAAATGTCTACAAGACAAATGGCTTTATCCTGCTAATTCAAATCAACTCCCAGAATGCATTTTTTATTGAGATATAGTTGACTGACAATAATATATTAGTTTCAGGTGAGAGCACAATGATTCACAATTTTCAGAGGTTATACTCCATTTTCTAGCTACAAAATATTGGCTATATTCTCTGTGTTATACAGTATATTCTTGTAGCTTGTTCATTTTAAATATAGTAGTTTGTACCTCTGAATCCTCTGCATCCATCTTGCCCTTCTTCCCTTTCCTCTCCCCATTGTTAATCATTAGTTTGTATTCTGTATCCAAAAATTCACTCTTATTCTAAGAGACCCTCTCCCCAAGAAAGGATCTACAACATGTATCGTACTTTTTATCCCCTTTTCAAACCTGGCTGTGAAACATGATCCAGACTCAGTGTTGGGAAGAGTGACTAATGGCCATATTTGTCACTCGATGCAGCAGCCTCTAAATTCTAAGCATGAGCCTAGATGGAGACTGTCACTCAGGAGCCGTTATGCGCCCTGGTGGAGGCTGAGGGAAAAACACTAATCAGTACTGGAGAGGAGGCGGGCAGGGAGTGTGGGGTGGGGATCTCTTAGTCAGCGACCCTGGTCCTATCCTAGAAGGAAGAATTTCTAGAATATGACAAAAGAAGTTATATCCGAATTAGTGGGTGATAGCTTCAAGATGAATAATATCTCAGCTATATTTGAACTCCTGTTAAACATAGAAAATTATGTTACAAGAAGTAGCATTTATTCTGAGCTTTTTTCTCTGCCAAGTGAGGCCATTTAAGGATATTGTAAAATGTTAAGATTGCCAAGTAGAATGTTAAGAATTGCCCTATTGGTGGCAATGAGAACAGATGAGAAAGTGATAAAACAAGGCAGGTCCCTGACTCCAACCTGACTTGAGTGTAGCATGGAAAGTCACCTTGAGTGAGGGAAGGTGAAGCCATGGGCTGGGGGACCGCACAGTCAGATGCAGGGCCAAGTTTTGAGTGGAGAATTTATGGTGCTTGTTACATTATTAAAATCAACTAAATAAAAAGATCTTTTAAAGGAGGATGAGGGGTGGGGTGGAAGAGTCACTAAGCCTTTAGCGACTCTGTGTTCCTATCTTTTAAATGGGTTCTTTTTTAAGTTTAGAAAATATTAGATTCATAAAAGGGTAAACATCTCTATAATCCTATTGTGTGGTTGATGTGAGAATTATAAACATTTCTCCCACCACACCTCCAAATTCTGAAGGGGACCTCAGAGAGGTTGGGGCATACATTTCTAACTTAGAAAATGGCAATGTAATAGACAGATCTTCTGCTTCATCACCTCCCTCAATCCACTTGGTAAAAATACCCCTTTAAATATTTTCAAAAGTGTTTCCTCACAAATAACTGCCATGATGTGAGTCTCGGTGATGAGCAAAGGGAGGTGAATGGACCCAGATCCTGGAACTCATCACCTTGCTATTTAGGAGTGATTAGGGAAGACTAGAACACCAGTTATTCAATGAATACATGAATGTAAAGCAGGGTGCTTTCACTCCATTCAAGCAAAAAGTGAAGGGCATTTGATGAGTGATGGGGAAACTGTGGGGCCAAGCATCACCTGCAGCTCTCTGGCAGGTCACCTGGTCAAACATGCACTGCATCTCAGGTGTGCCAGGCCCAGGCTGGGTGCTGCAATGACTGCAAACATGAATAAGGGGCAGTGCCTGCCCTCAAGGGGTTTGGAGTTCCATCTNGTCTGAATTTGGCAATAAGGAGTTCATGATCTGAGCCACAGTCAGCTCCTGGTCTTGTTTTTGCTGACTGTATAGAGCTTCTCCATCTTTGGCTGTAAAGGATATAATCAATCTGATTTCAGTGTTGACCATCTGGTGATGTCCATGTGTAGAGTCCATGGTACACATATACCATGGAATATTATTCAGCCATAAAAATGAATGAAATAATGCTATTTGTACCAACATGGATGAACCTACAGATTTTCATACTCTAGTGAAGTAATTCAGACAGAAAAAGATAAATATCATATGATATCACTTACATGTGGAATCTAAAAGAGATACAAATGAACTTATTTAAAAAACAGAAACAGACTCACAGACATAAAAAACAAGCTAATAGTAACCAAAGGGGATTGGAGGTGAGATAAATTAGGAGTTTAGGATTAACATATATACACTACAATATATAAAACAGATAAAAAACAAGGACCTACTTTCAGCAAGGAGAATTATGTTCAATATCTTATAATAACCTCTAGTGTAGAAGAATCTTAAAAGAATATATGTGTGTGTGTGTGTGAATCACTTTGCTGTACGCCTGAAACTATTAATAACACAATATTGTAAGTTAACTGTATTTCAACTTTAAAAAATAAAAAACCATGTAGAGCAGAAAAATAGATTAGCTATCCAAGCCCTATTCAAATTCCTTACCCACAAAAATGATGAGATATAATAAAATAGATGATGTTTTGTACTGAAAATAAAATTTAGGTCATGTTGACCAGCCTCACCCCATATAAAGAGGTGCCCAGAAAATAGGGAGCACATTTGGGGGTGGCAGGGGTTATCCACTATTTCTTAAGCAGATACACTGCTTCTTACATCATCTTTCATTGCTACAGTAAGTACTTGTGCTTTAGGTGCTTAATTTGTTCCTTCTAGCTCTCAGTCTTCAGACTGTAGGTAGAGCAAATAACATACTACCACTTCACAGGTGAGGAAATGCAAAGCACAGAAATATTGGGAATTTGTTCAGGGTCACAGAGCAAGCTAACAGCAGAGCTGGGTTGGAATCAGTCCCCCTGATTCCAGGCTGGAGGTCACTCTTCCATTATGGGATCTCCTATGATCCTGCAGGCCATGTGCACCTAGTCTGGCCTTTATGGGGCCTCGTATTTAGAAGTCCTGTTGACGTTCCTTCTGTTCCCTAACTCCCTGTTTCAGAAGCCCACGGTACACGATTGATAAAGCTGGTTCTGTTCTCGGCCCCTGCTTGCTGCTGCCTGGGGAGGGGGCCCCCAGGGCCTCCCTGTCATGCCCTGGCTGAGGAAGGGTCCCTGCTGGAGTCTTCATGTGGCACACTGCATGCATCTGTGGGGCCCACTGGTTGCCAAGCCAAGTAAGGCTCCAGATTATTCTAGGAAACAAATACACTGGTTTTCTGAACTGCAGGAATTACTAATTACAGATTTTTATTTTGGGCAGTGCTCCTTGGAGCTGGCAGACAGATGGAATAGGTGACTTGCTCCAGGGGCATTGGAGAACTTGCAGAGCCCAATGCTTTCCAGCTTCTGCCCTCAACACCTGAGGTGGAGGCCTCTTGGGAGGTTCCTGGCTCCCACTGGCTTCCTTTCTCCAGTAATGGCTCTCAAGATCCGAGTGCAAGCCTCAAGTGGTCTCATCAGCTGTACTACCCTGACCCTTAGCCAGATCATTATCTTAAGTAGGACAACAGAGGTCTTTCCTAGGGTTTCCTACCTGGAATTGAGAATGAAAATCCATTAATCCCAGAAGGTAGGCATGGAGAATTCAGAATCTGCTAGTTGCCAAGTTTTCAGTCATAAGTGAGAAAAAAGAGAAAGAGTTGAAACTATCTGAAAAACTCTTTGACCCTGGTTCTACCAGCTCCTGACATCAGCTGTGTCTCTATTCCCTTATAGGGTCATTGTTTGACACTCCCTTGGATTCTATGAACTGATAAATTCCTTTTTGGGTCTAAACTAATTCAGGTTGCATTTCTATCACTTTCCAGCAGAAACCTAGCTTAGTGGTGGACAGGGTTCAGGGACACACAGAGGACTCAGTTGTAGACAAACTGCCTGAGTATTTTGGATCTCAGTGCATTGACCAATCTACTTCAAGCCAGTTTAAGGAACGCTATTACAGGATGGAGGAGGAGAGGTGATTCAAAACAATAGAAAAAAAATAAGATAAGCACAGGTGCGAGGAAGCAGGAGGAGGCCAGGGAGAAGAGAGGTATGCTGGGGAGGTTTACCAGGTTTCTTTCTGATTCCATTTCTGTTCTAGAGTTCTAGGCCTCCCACCCTACTCTCAGCCTCTTTTTCACCTTCTCAGTTCATGAATGGAAAACCAAATGCTCTGAACACCATTACCCAATCAAATAAAAGCACAATCAAGATCCAAGTCCATTGTTGCTCATGAATGTAGAAATAGGCTTATAGACAGAAGAGGGTGATTCCAAATTGCAGGGTGGGTAGCAGCATTGAGATGTCATTCTGTCCATCCCCTTGCCTCTGACTCTCCTAGAACCCACTCTAGTCATACCTCCTCTGGATCAGCTCTGTACAATGCTGATTTTTGCCCAAGGAGGAGTGTAGAATGGAAGAGAAGAGAAAGAATAACCTCCCTGTCTCCTGTGAGAGAAGTTTAGAAGCTTCTTTGGGAGAATCTAAGAAGCTTTTCCTGAATGGTTTCCAGCCGCCTTGTTCTCTTCTCTACCTCCACCATGACTCAAACTAGAAAAAAAAAATAAGTACAGTACAAAATCCCCTAGACCCCACGTCCCCACACCAATTCATGCAAGAACAGCCTCATCTCCAGTGCCCACTGCAGGAATGTAAGGAGCACAAGAAAGGCTCCCACTCAGATGTCTTTGGATGAGGTATTAGGCCCCTAGATCACAGAAGAGGAGATAATAAGGTCCTATGAAAAGTTTCTTGTCCTTACTAATAATTTTTACAATGTAAATTAAAATATCACGGGAATACCTTTTCCAGAAATGCTTACATTGGCTCTCATATGCTGCTCTCTGGCCCCAAGTTGGAACAATCCTTTTAGAGGAAGGTTTGACAACATACACTGTAATTTTAAATATTCTACCTTTGACCTAGGAATTCTATTTTTTGGAATCTATTCTATGATTACAGTGTAGGTTAGTCTTAACCCTGTAAACTTGAGTATATTTCTTAACCTCCTCATGCTTCGATTTCCCCATTTATGAAGCAGAGATAGTTAATAGTACTTAACAAGGCATCATGAGGATTTACATGTACTTGTGAGTACATGTAGAGCTCTCAATACCTAATTAATAGTGCCTATAGTAAGAGGTATACAAATGTTAACTAGCACATTGTAGTGTTATTACCCCTATCAGTACACCAAGTACATATAAAGGGCTGTGCATAGCCAGATTCCTTATACTAGTGGGAAAAAAAAACTGTCAAGTTAAAAACTTAGATATATTGACATGATAGAATACTCTGGAGCAATCATTAATTGCTATAGGTTATAAGGTGATATAAATATAAGAATATATATATACATATACATATATATAGTTATAACCTATAAGACTTTAAGTTAGTCTGTACCATGATTAGGGAAAAAGAAAAACTGCTCAATGTACAATGTCATACAAGTGTATGTATAGTATGATACCACTGGTATAAATAATGACAAGTATAACAATGCTACAGCTGAATAGATAAAAGATAAGTGAATATGCATGAAGAAAACCTAAAGGAATCAACCTGAAGCTTTTTAATTTTATATATCTGGGTATAGAATTGTATGTATCATTTTTCACATTATAAATTTTAATGTTTGTCTTTTTCCAATGAGCCCGTGTTACTTTTGTGGTCATTAAATAAAACAANACCTGAAGCTTTTTAATTTTATATATCTGGGTATAGAATTGTATGTATCATTTTTCACATTATAAATTTTAATGTTTGTCTTTTTCCAATGAGCCCGTGTTACTTTTGTGGTCATTAAATAAAACAAACAGATATCGAGAATCCAAACCATAAACCAACAACCGAACATGGCCAGGGAAGAGGAGGGGTACAAAGAAGGACCCTGACAGTGGGTCACTTGCCTCAGGGACAGATACTGGACTCCTGCCAAGTGGTCAGTGAGGCGTAGGGGCACTGCAGGGTCTTGGGGAGGGCGGGTGCTATGTACTGCAGAAATTGTAGCTGGAAACAAACTTCATCTCTACTGCAGCCTCAACGGCCTTACCCTGTGTTAGTCGGGTGTTTGGATCTTGCCTCTGCCCCTGCTTTTAAATAAACCCTCTCGGGAGAATAATGAGAGGCAGTGGAAGGGGAGATGGGAGAGAAGGAGAAAGGAAAGGGAGAGGGGCTAGCGGAGAGAAGAGAGGAGAGAGAAACGCTGTGTGCCTGCATCTCCACGGCCCCAGGAAGTGGGACGTGGAGCTGCTCCTCGGCATTCTGCGCCAGGAGTCACCATGGAGACTGAGCGCTGGCCTCTTCATGAATAATACTCTGAGGCAGCTGTCTTCTTGGAGTCTTTTAAAATATACACTATTATTTGAACACAGTGATATTTAGAGCAGAAAGATCAAGGTGGGGAGTGGGAGAGGAGACAGTAGCATTACCAGAATGATGGCAGGGTCTGGGTCCTTCCCAGAAGAGAAAAAAGGGAGGCTTACTTTTCTGATCCCTCTCCCTCCACCCTCCCTGGATCCAGAGCTTCCAATCTCACCCCCGAGACATCAGTATCCGCATATGAAGGGCCCGTGCAGCGCCTGGCACAGGGCTGTATTCAATGAACACTTGATGAATGAATTTGTTCACTCATTCACTCATTCAGTGAGTGTCTATTCAATGCTTGTCTAGAAAGCAAATTCTCCTTCCATCACCTTTTCCCACGGAAGCCAGAAGTTTCCTCTCGCTTTCCCCACAGTCACAGATACATCATTACCACCACCTTTCACACTGGCTCCCAAGAGGCTTGTATGC
>SJYV01018322.1:659006-711829 GCA_006410875.1 Neotragus pygmaeus
CTCCCAACCAGAAGGAACACAGTGTTGAAATTTAAGAGTGTGGTTTTGAAGTCAGTCAGATAGTGCAGGGTTCAAATCCTAGCTTGTCACTGTTTCAGTTATTCTCTGGTGTATAACAAACCTCCCCAAAGGTACAGAGGCTTAAAATAATACTGATTTATTATTTATGACGGTCTGTGGGCTGGCTGTGACTATGGGTTCACTTAGCTCTTTTCAGGTGCATACAGTTCAGAGACTGGCTGGAAAGGTGGCCTTTCATCATACAGTGCCTCTCTACACACGGCATCTAATCACCCAGGTCAAGCCCAAGTTTTCTACATGACAGCTGGGTCCCCAGGGGAAGTTATTCCAAGAGGATAAACTCTGAGCAACTGCTTATCAAACCTTGCTTGCATCAGGCTTGATTAATGTCCCACCAGCCAAAGTCACATAGCCAAGCTCTGAGTCAGTGTGGGAGAGGACCACATAAGGAGAAGGATACTGGGAGGCATGGCTCATTGGGTGCCACCAAAGCAGCAGTTTGTAACAGTCACTTACTAGTCCTGGACACATGATCTGGATGCTCTGAGCCTCAATTTCCTCATCCTAAAATGATGGTACTATGTACTTGGCAGCGCTGTCTTGAACACTAAATGAAATCCATGTTATCTCACCAGAATAAGTAGGTAAATGTTCACTGTTTTGATTGTTAGACTGCAAGCACTTTGACAGCATTGCTGTCTTAGTCATCTTTGTGTCCTCAGTGCCTGGCATGGGCCTTGTATTTGACATCTTTTTGTTGGGTGGATAAAATAGAATGAAGCAGACAAGTCCTAAACCTTGGAGCTCTGCTAGAGCAGTGGTGTCAAGAAGACACATCAAGGTCTGACCTCCCAGCGGTGACTTGCACAGCCAGGGAACAATGTTACTCAAGGGGATTCTTGGGTTGATTTAAATTGTAACCAGATTCACCCATTCCATGATGATGAGTGGTGGAAATCACTTTGGTTATGTAAATCAATCTGTCATCCTCCATTATTCATTGTGATTCCTCTAAGAATATACTGATGTCTGTTCTGTTTGTGGAAGGTGTGAGGATGAGTCAGTTGTATTGCCTCTGCCGTCCAAAGGTATGTGAAGAATAGGATCAGCTGTGCGAACAAGTCCATGACCATCCAGTATGCAATGTTACCATGTGTTCAACACCTGTTACCAGGTGCAAAGAGCTATGGTGAGGCGTGATTCATGTTATGATGTGACTTGAGCTGGAGCAGGGGGTAGAAGGCTTCATGGAAAGAGTAGCATCTGAGCTGGGCCTGCAGAATTCACCAGTTAGTGGAGGGAGTCCCGGAAAGAGGGACCAGCATGAACCAAGACGAAAGCATATAACATCACATGGCACCTCTCAGTGAAGCTAAGCCCCACAGGGCTCACTGAGCATAAGCTGGGGCTGACAAGCTGCATGGTGGTCAGATTCCAGCCAGCTCTGAGGGCAGGCAAGGCAGGGTAGCCTTTACCTCTCAGAAGATGGCCTGCCTTTAGACATGTCTTTACTAGAAGAAGAATGACATGACTGCCTCTCCAGAAACCATGAGAATTCAAACCTGGAGGAGTTAGAGACTCCAGCTAGAAATGGTATCAGCGTCCAGATAGAGGGGGATAGGAGATCTGGGGCCTTGGCTAAAGGAAGAGCAACAAATAGAGGCAAATATTTAGAAGCTAGTATTGACAAAAATCAGTACCTGACGAGATCCAAGAGGGACTCTTGAGAATTCAGGGATGCGTTGGGGTTGCACACAGGTGCTGAGTAGACAATGAGCATGTTGGTCAAGATGGGGAGCAGGAGGAAGAAGCAGGTTTCGGGGTGAGTACTGTGGTATGAGTTCACTATTAGCCATATTAAGCACTCAGCTGCCTACACTAAAATATCATCCATTTCGCCCTCTCTGCTTTCTGCTGCTTCTTAGAAGCAGTTAAAAAAAAAAAAAAGAATTGCTATAAATTACAGGTCTGAGGCATGTACAACTCCAGGCCAGCGGAAGTGATGGTATAGATTAAAATTAGGTTATCTCTAAGAAGCATTTAAATATGTTCAGGTGTTTTTCGTCTTCAGTACAGTCTGTCATTCTCCCATGCAGCCTCCTCCCCTTCACAGCTGGGCTTTCTGCATCCACTCGCTGTCTGCTCACATCCTCGCCTCATCCCCTGCTTAACCCAC
This sequence comes from Neotragus pygmaeus, assembly GCA_006410875.1. Lineage (NCBI taxonomy): Eukaryota > Metazoa > Chordata > Mammalia > Artiodactyla > Bovidae > Neotragus > Neotragus pygmaeus. The sequence continues at coordinate 661,204 of SJYV01018322.1, forward strand.
AGCAGCCAGGCTCATCAAAGTGGCCCTCTCTGAAGTCACCAGTGGACCCTTCCCACCTCTGCTCTGACCTGAGTTGTGAACTCCTGATGTTTACAGTCTTCTATACTCCTTCCATCCATGACATCCTCTCTCCGCTAAGGTTTCCTGCCAGAATTCCCATTTCTGGTTCTTAGGAACTTCTCGGCTCTTCTGCCTCCTCTGCCTCTCTGAGGATCTACCTTTTCCTCTCTGCTCTCCTCTCTCTGCCCCTCTCCCTGGTCCTGTTCATCCACTTTTGTTTTTAAGCTTAAATTGCCAAAACTATATTTTCAGCTCCATATTGAAAACTATACATCAAATGTTTCTAAGGCCCACTGGAACCTCAAAGTCATGGAATCTATAACCAAACTCACTCTCTCCCCACAAACGGGCCCGCACTCATTTGCCCTCTTTACTGAACCTCATCTCCATCGATGTAGGTCCTCAAACCCCAAACCTGAGCCTGACCCTTGACTCCCGCCTTTCATACCCACCACAGTCACTGTCACCAAGCCTTCTAAATTGCTCCCAGATCCAGCCTTCTCACAATCTACACTCCTCCTGCCTTGTAGAACTTTCTTCCTGATCCTGCCCCTCTGTAGGCCATTCTATCAACTACATCTAGTTAAGCCTTTGCCTTCCCCTTGGGCTTCCCAGCTGGCTCAGTGGTAAAGAATCTGCCTGCCAATGGAGGAGATGCTGGAGACACAAGTTCAATCCCTGGGTCGGGAGGATCCCCTGGAGGGGGAAATGGCAACCCACTCCAGTATTCTTGCCTGGAAAATCCCACAGACAGAAGAGAGACCAGGAGGCTACAGTCCATGGGATGCATGCTCAGTCATGCACGCCTTCCTTTATTCCATAAACATTTCCTGAGCACTTAGTGGGCACTGTTGTTCAGTGCTGGGAAAATAGCAGTGATTGAGAAAGATAATGTCTCTACTCTTGTGGAGCTTACATTTTCCTCCCAGGGGTTCCCCAACCCCTAAACTCCTCAAGCTTAGTGTAGAGGAACTTCTACTTCTTGCTGTGCTTCTCCTACATAGCCTTTATCTCATGACTGCACCATCCAATGCCTTAGTCCGTCCCAGATTACAGGCTGCTTGAAGGCAAGGATTGGATCTTGTAGGTTTGTGGGTCCTCAACATCCCCAGCATAGCACCTGGTGTGGTTCATGGTAGGTGCTCAGTAAATGAATGTTGAATGAATTCATGTTGGAATGGTGTTTAGGAGAGAATTCTAGGTTAGAAATAAAGATTTATACGAGTATTAGTTAAGACTTTTGATTGCAAGTGACAGAAATCTAACCCAACCCAAATTATTTTAAGCAAAAAAGGATATGTACTAATGCATATGACTGGAAAAAAGAGGGATGAGTGGGTCTTGGGCATAACTGTACACAGGTTCTCAAAAATGGGTGAGGACTCTAACTGTAGACTCGAGTTCCCTCTGAGTGTTGCCACATTTTTTACCCACCATACATGAGTTTTCTCCTTGTGATGGGTGGAAGTTGCACAGGGCCATAGACAGCTTCATCATCCTTAGCATGTGATCCCAGAGAGACTTTAGTCTTTCACATAAGACTAAAGGAGATCTCTTTAGTCTTTCATATAAATTCCCAGAAAAGAGTTCAGCTGGCTTAGCCTGAGGAATCATCATGTCCAGGATCAGGCACTATGATTGGTCAGGTCTGGGACCACCCTGCTAGGATTGGCAGCCCTGTCAGAACTGCAACTCGGAGTAGGAAGGGGAAACTCACCCAAAAGAAGATGAGATGTTGCTATTAACAGAAGATGAAGAAGACTTGCTAAGCAGTAAAAATAATAATGTTCACTGCAGGAACTCTCAGTGACCACGTGGTAGTGGAAGCCATGAAAATGCAAGATTATCAGTGTTTCTGGCAGAGTCAATGTGTGAAAGTGTGACAGTGGACAGGAGCCAAAGAAGACACATTTTGAGATGGTTGGTCTTATTTGAGGAGATGAAACTCACACACTGGAAAGCCATTAAAAAAAAAAAAAAAAGCTAATACCAGATTAGATTAGATTGAGTCTTCCACTCAAAGAGAACTTTGGGCTGGACTTAAAAGTAGACTTGAGATAGACATTTGAGATGGGGGAAGGAAATAACAGGTCCTGGATGGTGAAGAGATGGGGCCAGGCTGAAAAAGGAGGCAGGTCTTAGGTCTGCAGAGGTTGCTGGTTTGGGGAGAAGAGAATACAAAGGAAAATCTCTGATGGTTCTGTCCAGGTGATCACAGTATAGGACTGTGATGGAATTTGAATGGACCACATTTCTGTTTTGCTCTTCTCTCCTCTCCTCCCTCCAACATCTTGCTTGTGTTCAGGCAAAGCTTCATGTTTATGCTGAGGAGGTGGGTAAAATCTAGGCAGAAATATTCCCAAGAATGATTTTTATTCATTTCTCAGCTCCAGGAGATGAAGGGAAACTGTGGGGAGGGCGGGCCTCAGGTGAAGACCATGGATTCCAGAGACCCTGTTTCTAGCTTGCACCTCCACACTCGGGCCTGTGCCCCCAGGATTACCCCTGATCTTCAAGAAGCCTGGCTAGCAAGGTGCTGTGTAGGCCAGATTCCCTCACAGGAAGGACCAGCACTTAGCGGGGACAGACAGGCAAACACGGGTGCTCAGACACTGGACTGAACGTACATGAAGACTAACCCTGTTCCTGAACAGTTGTGTGTGTGAACCACATTCTCCTTATAATATATCCCTGATCACTTTGCCAACTTCTGCAGTTTTATCTATAACCATTAGTCTGCTGCTGCTAAGTCGCTTCAGTCGTGTCCAACTCTGTGCGACCCCATAGACGGCAGCCCACCAGGTCTAGTCAGTTTTTTAAAATTTCTTCCTAAATCAATTTTGATCATTTATATTTTCCTAGAAAAGTATTCAGTTAATCCAGATTTTCATAAATTTGGGCCAGGAGTTGTACCTGGTAGCATTTCAGTAATTTTGAAAAATCTTCTCTGTGTCAGTGTTTATATCGTTCTTTTTGCTATAGCACTTGTTTCCCTTCCTTTTCTCTGTGAATAGATTTGCCAGAGGAATATTTACTTTGTTGGTCTTTTCAGAGAACCATCTTTTGGATTACCTCTCAAGGCTACTTTTTTGAGTTTTAATAGACATAAAAAGACAATAATATTGTGATAATAAGTGACTAATACTTAGTTTTTAAAAGAAGTTTTAAGGTGTCTCATACATACTAAGTTACTTTTAGATGAAATAATACAATAACTTGGATTTGCTTAAAATTATCCAGTGGTGGAGACGGAAAAGGTGTGAAGTCAGAGAACAGTGTACAGATGAACAAAACTGGCCATGAGCTGATAATTTCTGAAGCTAGATGATGAGTACATAAGAGTTACCATCATATTCTCTTTACTTTGGGATATGTGTGAAAATGTCCATAACAAAAAGTTTTTTAATCCCTGTCTCACTATGCATATCAAAAATTTCTAGATGGATGAAAACTCATTTGTATGAAAGGAAACCACAGATCCTGAAGTATTTGAATGCTATCAGTCACTGTGTTTATAGAATTATGGTTGTTTGTTTAAAGCCCTTAATTTTAAAAATGTTCTGGACTTAAAAAAAAGACCAGGGGCTTCCCTGGTGGCTCAGATGGTAAAGAATCTGCCTGCAATTCAGGAGACCCGGCTTTGATTCCTGGGTCAGGAAGATCCCCTGGAGAAGGGAATGGCTATCCACAAAAGATTCTTGCCTGGAGAATTCCATGGACAGAGGAGCGTGGCAGACTACAGTCCATGGGGTTGCAAAGAGTCGGACATGACTGAGTGACTGAAAAAAAAAAAAAGGGAGACCATAAATTACTAAAAGAAAACATAATATAACAGTTATATAATCCCTGGGTAGGGATGGACTTCCTAAGAATGACAATAAAATGAGAAATCCTAAAGATTTTACTCATGCAAACTTTAAAGCTTTAGCATGTCAGTAAAGATTATAAACAAAAGTAAAAGCCAATCAACACATGAGAAAAATATTTGCAGTATATAAATGACAAAAGATCAATATTATAAAAAGCCTTTGCAAATTAATAAGCAAAGATGAACCTTCAGTACAAAAATGAGCAAAGTAGTACATAGTCAAGTTACCAAAGAGATATAAATGACTGATAAATTGTGAAAAAAAAACGTCCAGCCATTAGTAATCCAAAAAAATGCAAGTGAAATAGCCAGGCCATTTTTCAAACTGGCAAGACTACATCGAAGCCAAAGCATGAAGCTGTGGAATTTGGCTGCAGTTGACAGACGATGGGCACCACCGAAGGATCGTGAACAGGAGTTATCTCATATCAGAGGCATCCTTATAGAGGATGCTAGAGAGCTGTGAGACCCAAGACTGGACCTCGGGGACTTCCAGGGGTGGGGGGAGCATGAAGCAGAAGAGAACAGTTGTGTTGAGAGCATTCAAAGGAAAAATCAGCCAGTCTTGATGATTAGCAGGGAGCAAAATTGAGACGGCCAGGGCTGTGGGTGGCACTGTTGAGGGAAACAAAGATGCTCGGGAGTGTGTCAGGAGAAGTCCAAGGTTAGTCTTTTGACATTGTGGGTCATTGTGTTATTCTAGAGCCTCATTCCTGACAACCAATCAAATTGTTTAATCTACAAAAAAAAATTTGCTGCTGCACGCAATTGACAAGTCCTGGGTTAAAGTTTTCGGCACATCTGGCTCTGTGGCTCAGGGGAGTCATAAAGAGTCTTTTTCTTCACCTTTCCCTAAGAGAGGGCAGAAAGGGCCACCGGCAGCTCCAGCCTCACATCCTGCCGGTTTTGCACAGATCCTGGAAGGGCTGTATTGACCTGGCCTAGGAAACTTCCCCAAGACCAAGTGACAGCTGTGACTGATGAAAAGGCCAAGGTCATATGAGCTCCCCTGGAAAAGCTCATGGAGCTGGGGGGTGAGGTCAGCCAAACAACACTGACGCAGAGAGGAGGGAATGGTTCTCCAAGGAAAAATGGGTGTGCACCTATCAAGGGGGACTGGAGATAAGCAGCAAAGCCAACAAATGTCCATTCCCTTCCACCTCTGTCTAAGATCTAAACAGATCCCCCTTCTCATATAAAATTTTTCTGTTTTATCATAATGCAGTTGGCCCTCACAAAACTTAAAACACGCTTGTCCCATCTCCAGAAGGAAAGGCTCCCAGTTCTCCCCCACTTACTACATCCAGCCCCAATGCAAGTCTTGTCTCTTATGGTGTTGAGCTAGTCCCTCCTGGTCTTTCAATTTATGGCCAAACTACAACAATGGAGTTAAAGTCAGATAGCTGAAATAGCAAAACCTTTCCAGCTGAAGAGGGGAGGGGAGGGAGAACACTCCGGGATCACAGGTCCATAGCCCGGACCACAAGCTTGACCAGCCAGTGTGGACAAGGTGCCCTGGCCCACCTAGCAGCTGCTCTGCATCTGCTGTCTTGAGAGCCTCCATTATCCTTCATGCTTTGTGGCCACGTGCACAAGGGGCTTTGAGTGGTCACCTCCCATTGGTACAAATTTGGGGGCGGGAACACTTCAGGGGTTGAGTAATCCCTGGCCTTTGTTTTCCAGGTTTGTGGGGGTTTCCTGGCAATACAATCCCTTTAATCATTAGAAAGCTCTCAGTCAGTCTGCATTCAGCCATCCCCAGAGCTATTAACCAAACCAGAGACCTCATTGAAAGTTATAATTCTTGAATCAAGTCCCTGGTGGTGGTGTTGGGGGAGGAGGAGGAGTTGTCTCTTAGCAACAGATCTTGGTGCTCTGCTTGTCCCAGGAGCCCGTGGTTCTGTGGCTCTAGTAGGGGTCTGCTGCAGGGCAATGCAACTCCTAGTCTGTGGTGACAGGCAGAGCTCTCTGCCCCTTCTCCCTCCAGAGAGGGAGGGAGCCCACTGGAAGCCTGCTTGTAATGGAAGCCACGGTGGCCAGAGCTCTCTGCCCCTTCTCCCTCCAGAGAGGGAGGGAGCCCACTGGAAGCCTGCTTGTAATGGAAGCCACGGTGGCCTCTGTTGGGCTGGGAGGAGTTCAAGAGGGCCTGAGGAGTCAAGAGCCTGTCAGGCTCCAGGTTTGTCTCCCTCTGTGTTTCCAGCCTGTCTGTCTTTGCTTGAGCTGACTTTAGCTAGCAGCAGAGAACTGGCTCTTAATTATCTGACTCTCAGCCCTATTGAATTACTGGCCTCAGGCAGAAAGGGCCTCTCTGGGCAAAGCAGCATTTTCTTCCTTTCTGCTTTCAGATAAGCCCCTTTCAGCCAGAGTGTCTCTTGTTGGACATTTTTCTGCAGGTCCCCTAAAGTTCTAGCTCACCTCTAGAGGCAGTGGGAGAGTTTAGTCAGCTGCTTCGCCGCTGTGTAGCAGACAGGGGAAGTGGCACTATCCTGTTTAGTTCAGCTAATTCCTTCTTTCAAAAAAATTTGACTTCTGAATCTAATTTCTGAGTTTAGACTTTTTTCCTGGTACAGACTGGCTAAAGCAGAAAAGGGCATTGACTGGCTCATCTAACTGAACAGACCAGGACCTCAGACTGTGTGAGGAATCGCTCTTTCTCCGTCTCAGTTCTACCTCTCTGTACTGGCTTCATTCCCGGGTGGTTCCTCCCAAAGGAGACAAAGATGGCCCTCACAGCCTGGTCTGCCCCTGCGCTTAGAAACTTGAGCCCAAAGAGGATGCTTTCCCCAGTAATGCCAGAGAAGTCCTGGAGAAATGACTCATTGACTCAAGTTAGGTGATCTGTGCCCATCTCAGGATTGTGATTGGCCAGGCCTACATCACATTCTGACCCCTGGGGGAACCATCAGCTCCCACTCAGACCACATGGACTGAGAAAGTGGGGAAGAAAGGATGGTTCCCCAATGTCAAGGCAGGGTGCTGTTGCCAGGAGGAGGACTGGGTGCTGGGCTGGCATAGAGAACAGGCATCCATCCATACACCCAGGTGTAAAGCCAGAAGGCAAATGGAACTTAAGAGTAGGTCAGGATGGAGAGGTGGAGCTGAAAGCAAAGGCTTAAAGATATGAGTGAGCCAGACTACGGGAGTGAACCAGATAGAGGCAAAGGGGGCGTGAAGGCACACCTCCCATCAGAAGACAGGACGGTTAGGAACACATCGAGAAGAAACGGTTAGAGAGCCCTAACAGGGCAGCTGCACGGCAGCCTGCCAACATGGAGCGGTCAGTGGTATCATCCAAGAGACCAAGGTGAAGACGCTTGACGACAACTACATTGTCTGAGTAGCAGATGGCCTGTGACTTGGAAGGGCACAGTGACAACCGAGGTGACTGAAGGCCAGTTACAGGGTAGAGAGCCCACGAGGCAGGGGAAGAGTAACTGGAAGCGAGAGACGAGGCGGGACGGACAGCAGGAGCTGAGGATGGCCAGGAGTGGGATGCCAGGAAGGGCGGTGACTTGTGCCAGAAGGAGCCTGGAGAAGACAAATATCATGGCCCTTGGCGCCAAGGGCAGAGCAGGGATGAGAGACAGTGGGACAGAAGCAGGCCCAGAAAGAGTGACGTCCACACATCGGTATCAGTAAGCGAGGTGGCATCTTGGTCACTGCAGCATGGTACCAGTAGTCCCGCTGGTTTGATGACTGGTTGCAAGACATGGAAATAAGCATTTTTTTTTAAGATATAACATACATACAGTACACTAAAATGTACATGTGCATACACTGTGTAACTTTATGCATATACCTGTATAGCCCGCACTCATATCAAGATAAAGAACACTTTCAGCATCACATAAAGTTACCTCCTGCCCCTTTCTAGTCCATATGGGTCCCAGAGGTAACTTCTGTTCTGACTTCTGTCCTCATCAGTTTAGTCTGTTCTCCATGTGTATGGAATCCAACAGTATGCACTCTAGTCTGGCTTCTGTCATGCAGCATGATATTAAATGGCTTCATCCATGTTCCATGTACCAACCGTTCCTTCTTATTGCTGGGTAACATCCCATTATGAATTTAACACGATTTATCCATTCTACTAGTGATGGGCACTTCGGTTATGTCCAGGTTGTTATTATTATAAATAAAACTAATGCCTTCCCCACTCCCCGCTTAGAGAATTCTCATTCTTTCTCACTCATACATGCACAGCCCTCACGCAGGTACTGGAGCAGGCCAGTCTCCTCTGGGAGGTCTGGCCATTCGTCTCTCCTTGCTCCTCTCTTGTGGGCACGTGTTTTCTGGGGAAGTCAGTTTCGTCAAGGGTGGGGGATACGGGTTGGAGATGGGGAGGGATGCCACCCTCCTAAGGCTTGCTCCCCTCTCTTCTAGCCTGCTTGCCCCTGGTTGCCAGCGCCCTGAGCCTGCCTGACCCCTCAGGGGGGCTCGCCCGCGTGCCCCCATGAGCGCGCCCGGCTGACCTCCAGGGCGGCGCGGTGGAGCCCGGGCCTGTCTCTTATACACATCTCACGTGCACAAGGGGCTTTGAGTGGTCACCTCCCATTGGTACAAATTTGGGGGCGGGAACACTTCAGGGGTTGAGTAATCCCTGGCCTTTGTTTTCCAGGTTTGTGGGGGTTTCCTGGCAATACAATCCCTTTAATCATTAGAAAGCTCTCAGTCAGTCTGCATTCAGCCATCCCCAGAGCTATTAACCAAACCAGAGACCTCATTGAAAGTTATAATTCTTGAATCAAGTCCCTGGTGGTGGTGTTGGGGGAGGAGGAGGAGTTGTCTCTTAGCAACAGATCTTGGTGCNGGGAGCACAAGCGCTTCCGGAGCCTGTCGTCGCTGCGCGCGCACCTGGAGTACAGCCACACGTACGAGACGCTCTACATCCTCTCCAAGACCAACAGCATCTGCGACGGCGCCGCGGCGGCCTTCCCGCTGGCGCCCGAGCCCGCCGCCCTGCTGGCCGTGCCGGGCGCCCGGCGCGAGGTCTTCGAGAGCACGTCCTTTCAGGGCAAGGAGCAGGCAGTCGGGCAGTCGTCCGCGGCGCCACACCTGCTGCACCACCATCACCACCACGCGCCCCTCGCCCACTTTCCTGGCGACCTGGTGCCGGCCGGCCTGCCTTGCGAGGAGCTGGCGGAGCCGGGCCTCGTGCCCGCCGCGCGCTACGCGCTCCGCGAGATCGAGATCCCGCTGGGGGAGCTGTTCGCCCGCAAGTCCGTGGCCTCCTCGGCGTGCTCAACGCCGCCGCCCGGGCCTGGCCCTGGCCCCTGCCCCGGGCCCGCGTCCGCCTCCCCCGCGTCTCCCTCGCCCGCCGACGTGGCTTACGAAGAGGGCCTGGCCCGCCTCAAGATCCGGGCGCTGGAGAAGCTGGAGGTGGACCGACGACTGGAGCGGCTGAGCGAGGAGGTGGAGCAGAAGATCGCGGGCCAGGTGGGCCGGCTGCAGGCCGAGCTGGAGCGAAAGGCGGCGGAGCTGGAGACTGCGCGGCAGGAGAGCGCGCGGCTGGGGCGTGAGAAGGAGGAGCTGGAGGAGCGCGCCTCCGAGCTCTCGCGCCAGGTGGACGTGAGTGTGGAGCTGCTGGCCTCGCTCAAGCAGGACTTGGTGCACAAAGAACAGGAGCTGAGCCGCAAGCAGCAGTGAGTGGCCCACGGGGCCCCGTGGGTGGGTGTGTCCGCGAACGTATCAGAGTCGGTGATGGCCCCGTCACCATCGTGAGTGTGGCTGTGTGCGGCCGAATTACGCGGGCTCTGTGGCCACTGGCCTGTAATGGTGGTGCGCGTGGGGCCAAGAGTGGCGTGAAGGTGTGTGTTTAGGACTCTGAGACCATGACAGTGTGACCGCGTTCTTGTGTGTGAATCTCTTTCTCGGCCATCTCTTTGCTCCTTGACAAGGCTGTTTCCTGATTGTGACATCAGACTCTTCTCTTCTGCCAACCCAAAGACAAGGCTCAATTCTCTCCTTTCCCTCCTCAGGTTTTTTCCTATCTATTGTATCATTCTTTTCTCTCCTCCTCAGAGAAAAACTTGAAAATATTGTTTCTACTTGTCTTTGATTTCTTCCCCCACTTTCTCTCTTGAACCCACTCTGATCAGGTGTCCACCTCCATCTTTATCCTCTATGTCATCAATGACCTTCGTGTTACAAAGACCAACTCATCTTCTTATTTGGCCCCTTGGCAGCCATTTGACACAGCTGATCCTTGAAACATATCTTTTAACTTGGCTTCTAAAGACACTCTCCTGGAATTTCCATCTCTTTCTGTTGGCTTCCTCTCAGCGTTTGCTGGGCTTCTCCTCATTTCTCTGGTCTTCAAACGTAGATGTTATTTGTCCCTATCGTGATAAGCCCCACGGGGGCAGGGATTTTTTTCCTGCTTGTTCACTGCTGTAGCCCCAACACCTAGAACGGTGCCTGGCACCTAGAAGGTGCCCATACATGTTGAATGGATGCATGAATGACTATGAATGCATGTGAGAGTAAATACTCACATGACTCTTTTAAGTATGCTGTGTGTCCGTGCAACTCCTGGAGGTTGGTGCAACCATACGTGTGCTTTTCTGCATCTGAGAGCATTTCTGAAAGTGTGTGTGTGTGTGTGTGTGTGTTTGAATGTGTTGGTAGGACTGTGCCCTCAGCCTGTGCGTGCCTGTGGATGAACGTTATATGAATATGCGTACATGAGTGTGTGGAGCTGGCTACTGGGCTATGTGTGGGCTTCTGGAGGGAGGAGGTGGCTGTGTGTGACTGAACATGCCTGTGAGTACTTCTGTGGGGAGCAGGGGTGTCTGCTTGTGTGCTTGGGTCTGGGTTGGTGGGGTGTGAACGTATGACTAGGGGTGTATGCTTGCATTTCTGTATGTGCTGTTGTGTGGGCAGTGTTCCTGGGTGTGCTCTGCATGTACCCATGTGACCACGAGCAGACACTGTGGCCAGCTGTGCCCTTGTCTTTCCCTGCTGATCAGGGTTTCCTCCAGCGGGTGGGTGGGCAGCCAGGCCAGGGCACTCGGGTAAGAGACTGCTTTGGGCCCAGGGAGGTGGTGCAGATCGACCAGTTCCTGAAGGAGACGGCGGCGCGGGAGGCCAGCGCCAAGCTGAGGCTGCAGCAGTTCATCGAGGAGCTCCTCGAGCGGGCCGACCGGGCCGAGCGGCAGCTGCAGGTCATCAGCAGCAGCTGTGGCAGCACGCCCAGTGCCAGCCTGGGCCGCGGAGGTGGGGGAGCTGGTGCTGGGCCCAGTACCCGGGCCCCAGGCAGGACGGTGAGTGCCCACCTGCCTTCCCTCCTTTGCCTGCCCAGCTGACCCCTACCACTTTGCCTTACACATGCCTGAATCTCCTCTGATACTCCGTGCTTCCTCCTTTGGCTCTTCCCCATGAGCAGACTGCAGGCCTGAAGTAGGGGTCCAGGAATAGCGGAGCCCCTCCCTGAGGCTGTAGTGAGATGCCATCCAGCAACCCCAGGCCTCAGGCAGGGGCTCCCCTCTGCCCATCTCTGCAAATGAGAGCCCAGGAGCCACAGCCGGGGTCTGGGGTGTGTGGTGGGTACAGGGAGGGGGCTGGTGAGCCTGCTTCTCTGGGCTGTCTGTCTGTCTACTTGTCCATCTCTCCCAACTGTTTTTCTTTTTCTCTCTCTTCTCCCCCATCTCTTATCTCCATTTTATACCCTGTTTCTCCCACTCCTTCTCATCCTCTGGCCCCCTCTGCCTCCTGCCTTTCCTTCCCTCTCTGGGGGCCCACAGCGAGAACACCACGCGGGCCCAGCCATGCCTAGCACGTATGCAGTGTCCCGGCATGGCTCCTCTCCCAGCACAGGGTAAGCCACGGGCCTGGCCCATTCCGCACAGCCCACCCTCCCCTAGAAAGATCCAGTGCTTGGCTGGCCCTTTTGGGGCTTGGCTTCTCCTCCTCCCCCATCCTCCTTGGGTCACCTCTGTCTGCCTTTCCACACTCAGAGAGGACTCTTGGACAGTAGGTTGGATGGATTGCCCTTGGCCAGTGGTAGGTGGTATGGAGAGTTTGGGCAGGCCTAGGACCCCTTGCTCCTCACCGTCTGGTCCAACCCCCACCCCAGGGCCTCCAGTCGCATCCCAGCTGCATCTCAGAGCTCAGGTTGTTATGACAGTGACAGTCTGGAGCTGCCCCGGCCAGAAGAGGGGGCCCCTGAGGACAGCGGCCCCGGGGGCTTAGGCACGCGGGTCCAGGCTGCCAACGGCGGCTCGGAGCGGGGCCAGCCCCCTCGCAGCTCTGGACTGCGGCGCCAGGCCATCCAGAACTGGCAGCGCAGACCCCGTCGACACAGCACGGAAGGGGAGGAAGGTGACGTCTCCGACGTGGGCTCCCGAACCACCGAGTCAGAGGCTGAGGGCCCCTCGGATGTCCCCCGCCCTGGGCCTGCTATGGCTGGGCCAGTGAGCAGCTGCCGGCTCTCTGGTGAGTCCTGAGGGTGTGGGTACTGAGAGACTGGGTTTTCCGTGGTGCTGACCGCTCTCGGGGGACACAAGGCTGAGGCAGTAAATCTCCTGGGCTCCTGCACCGCCTTTCCCCTTGCCCCAGACTTCCCACGTGTACAGGGCCCTGCAGGCTTAGCGCAGGAGCTGCTGGGACACGTGGATCCATTCACGTGACATTCATAGGAGAGGAGTTGGGAGTTAAAAGTGAAGCTGAGGGCCAGTGGGACAAGCCCTCTCCCATATCCATATAAGGCCACATGCGTCTGTGGGTGGGCCTGGGGGCAGAAAGCTTAGGTCAGGGTGCACGGCTGTGCCTGGTGACTGCCCTGGGCAACCTCACCTGCCTTCTGTTCACAGATGCACTGCTTCTATCCAAACCCTTTCCCTCCTCCAGTCTTGACTCATTTGCCTCCTTTAGGGGATGACTTTGGACAGTGTCATGATATATGACCTTAAAAAGAAAGTTCACTTGAGGAAGGGCCACCTTTTTCTAATTTGCAAAATTAGGGAGGGGGATAATGCAAAAGAGGGGGAAGCAGAGGCCCTTTGTCCCTCCTCCCCAGTTTCTGGTCCCCCAGCGTGGTTCTGTCATGCCTATTCCTCCTGCAGTTCCTGCCCTACCCCAGCTCTCCACCTATATACCCCCCCACTGACCTCTGACCCTGTGGTATTGTGCAGCCCGCCCCGAGGGAGGCAGTGGGCGGGGTCGGCGAGCTGAGAGGGGAAGCCCCTCCCGCTCCAATGAGGTCATCAGCCCGGAGATCCTCAAGATGCGAGCAGCCCTGTTCTGCATCTTCACCTACCTGGACACGCGCACTCTGCTACACGCCGCCGAGGTCTGCCGGGACTGGCGCTTCGTGGCCCGCCACCCTGCCGTCTGGACCCGGGTGCTGCTTGAGAACGCCCGCGTCTGTTCCAAGGTGCCTGTCCCTCTCTGCCATCCTGCTCTCCCAGTCACCCTTGCTGTGACCCTATCTTTTCCCTGGCAGAGTCTAGCCCTGCAAGGAAGGTCTGGTCCTTACAACCTTTAACCACACCCCAGCTTCAACCTGGCTCCCCGACATGTTCTCCTGAGGCCTCCCATCCTGGGGCTGGTCCATCTCCTGCCAACCAGACTCACATCCCATTATGCCCAGATAACTCCTCTCTCCCTGCAGTTCCTGGCAATGCTGGCTCAGTGGTGCACCCAGGCCCACTCGCTAACACTGCAGAACCTGAAGCCCCGGCAGCGCGGCAAGAAGGAGAGCAAAGAGGAGTATGCCCGCAGTACCCGGTGAGGCCATGGGGAGGGGGTGGGGGACCGCTCCTGGGCTGTGGACTCAGTGATGTCAGGGTGCTTCCCAGAGGAGGATCTGGCTGCAGACAGTGCCGTGACTTCTTGGCTGTCCCCAGGGGCTGCTTGGAGGCAGGCCTGGAGTCTCTGCTGAAGGCAGCGGGGGGAAACCTGTTGATCCTGCGCATCTCCCACTGCCCCAACATCCTCACTGATCGTTCGCTGTGGCTGGCTAGCTGCTACTGCCGCGCCCTGCAGNGGGGCTGCTTGGAGGCAGGCCTGGAGTCTCTGCTGAAGGCAGCGGGGGGAAACCTGTTGATCCTGCGCATCTCCCACTGCCCCAACATCCTCACTGATCGTTCGCTGTGGCTGGCTAGCTGCTACTGCCGCGCCCTGCAGGCAGTCACCTACAGGTGGGTCCCCACTGCTGGAGGTGAGGGATCGGCCAGAGGGATCCCTGAGCTCTGCATACGCGTACCTTCCCCCTCCCCCCAGGGCTCTGGGGCAGAAGGACCCAAGAGCTCTGCGATGCAGAGGAAAGGAGCAGAGGCCTCCAGAGTGGGTGGCCCCAGCTTTTGTCTTTTCAACAGAAGCGCCACAGACCCAGTGGGCCATGAGGTCATTTGGGCCCTGGGCGCAGGCTGCAGAGAGATCGTCTCCCTCCAGGTCGCGCCACTTCACCCCTGGTGAGCTGAGGCCGCGGTGGGGATGGGCAGGGCTGGGCCCGGACTGGGGCTGAGGACCCAGCAGATCTGGGCCCATTCCATGTGCTGTTTGGGGTGAGAGAGTCACATTCATCAGTCTGTCTTTAGGCTTCAGAATCAGACGTGGGATCATGGCCTGGCTTGCGGGCAGTGTAACTTTGGGCTACCCGGTCGTGCCTTAGTTTCTCAACTGCAGAGTGAAAATGGTATCAGGGATCTGTGGATCTTATTAAGCCTGTAGCTGGCTTGGATGAGATGTGTGCCTAAAGGCTGCAGAGCCCACAGAGTGTTCAGAAACGCTGGCCTGAGATAGCCAGCTTTGTTTGACACGTGAAAGGCAGTTAGGGAGGTCAGTGTATAATACACAAAAGAGCTGGTTTTCAGAGAATCCAGGGTGTGAGATCATCCATCGCTCTACTTGGCATTCTCAGACTACCAGGCTTTTTCACTCCCTGCTTGTGCCCTGCAAGACTCTGTCTTCATGACACCGCCTCACGGGTCCCCAGGATCCCATCACTAGCACTCAGGGTTTGTCACTGCTCCCTGTCTCCATTCCTCTTGCACCTGGTTCTAGCCCCTATCTAGCCAATTTTATAGTAATTTCTCTACGTTTCAGTTTACACCAGACTCATGTTTGTTGGGGCAGAGGCTGTGAATGTCTATTTCTGTGCCCCTGGTACCAAGTGCGTGGCAGCAGCAGTTAAGTGATAAAGTGTTCAGGGAAGTAGCAGGTTTGCTGTGAATGGTGGGCAGGGCCCAACGAGCAGTGAATGTGGAAAGGAAGGCTGGGCCAAGGTCAGGTCTTGCCTAAGAGATTTAGGTTTTTGCATTTTGTCTGGAAAGCACTGGGAAGCCATTGGGGGACTAGAGATCTTAACAAATGGGATTACATCAGACCAGTAATGTTCTCTGTCTTCCCCTACACTGTGTGTCTCTTGGAGACAGGGTCCATGTCTATATGTCACCATATATCCCCAGTGAGCAAGTGAAAGTCGCTCAGTCATGTCCGACTCTTTGCCACCCTGTGGACTGACTATACAGTCCATGGAATTCTCCAGGCCAGAATACTGGAGTGGGTAGCCGTTCCCTTCTCCAGGGGGTCTTCCCAACCCACTGATCGAACCCAGGTCTCCCACATTGCAGGTGAATTCTGGCCCAGCTCTGTTGTTCTTAGTCATGGCAGGACTTGAGAAGCATTTTGTTGAATGACTGAGTGAGAGCATGTGGGAGTGAGTGGCTCTCAGCAGCCACTGGAGGAACTGGCAGGGAGACTAGTTGCATAATCAGATGAATGTTGATTGTGGTCTGAGCTGTGGATTGAAGAGTTGTTGAGGAATCAGAATCTGCAGGTCTTGGCAGGAAGTGAAGGAGGAGGAGTCAGGGAAGATCTCAGGTTTCTGACTTGAACAGTTGGGTGGTTGGTGGGGCCCTCGCCTTGTGGGGCGGGTCCTGACCGAGGAGCGGGCTTAGGATAGTGTGCAGCCAGGGGCTTCCTGACGACCCTCCCTCCACCCCCTTCTCCAGCCAGCAGCCCATGCGATTCAGTAACCGCTGCCTACAGATGATCGGTCGCTGTTGGCCCCACCTCCGGGCTCTTGGGGTCGGGGGTGCCGGCTGTGGGGTGCAAGGCCTGGCATCACTTGGTGAGTCTTTCTGTGGGACTGGCATAGGGGATGATGAGAAGCAGGTGTGGCTGCAACACTGAAATCCTAGCGGAGCTCGGGCAATGGTGTGGGTGGCGGCAGGAAGTGACCTGGGTGTTTGTCAGCAGGCCCTCCCCTCTCCTTCCCTCTTCCTAGCGAGAAACTGCATGCGGCTGCAGGTGCTGGAGTTGGACCATGTGTCGGAGATCACCCAGGAGGTGGCGGCCGAGGTCTGCCGGGAAGGCCTGAAGGGCCTGGAGATGCTGGTGCTCACAGCCACCCCTGTAACCCCCAAGGCCCTGCTGCATTTCAACAGTGAGTGATGGGGAACAGGGGTGGGGTGCCACTGTCAACTCTTAACCATGTCTTGTCAGCAGGTAGCATAGCCAACTCCCTCTTGTTCCTGGTCAGGAAACACCCAACACTGGGGTCAGGTTGGCCAGGGTTCTAGCCCTGGCTTTGCCACCGGTGCCTTCTGAGGCCAGGGTGGCATTGAAGGCCTGCCAGCATCTGATCCGAATGGTTAAGTTCAGCCAAATGGACATGTGTTGCCTTATGCTCTTTCCATGCTAGAGACATGGGCTGTTCAGTATCATCCACCATCTACCCCGACGTGAGCCTCTAGCCAAGGGTAAGGGCTGAACACATGGGTTCTGGAGCTTACTGACCTATGTGTCCATTCTGTCTTTACTGCTTATTAGCTGTGTGACTTTGGGCAAGTTAACTGTACTTCTCTTGAGTCTGTATCCCCATCTTTTAACCGGAATTCTAAGCTGAATGGGCAAGAAGATTAATGAGATAATGTGTGTTAGCCCCCAGGACAATTCTCAGGGTGAAGCCTTCAGCATGCCTCTGCTGGCCCCTCCCTCCCTCCAGCCCCCACTCCCTCCCTGTGATTCCTCCACCTTCACTAAGGATGCAGGTGCCCAGCTTGAGCTGCACACACCCAAGTGAGTCCCTCATCGGGGACCATTTGGCACCTGGCAGGACCCCATATCCTGAGCACTGCAGATTCCTTGACTTTCTTATTATCGCCAGGATCTTCTTCCCTCCCCTTCAATCTCATGGCCCTGCCCTGGGCTGACCATCAGAACTAACTGCTTGGCCTCCAAAATCTTAACTTCTAGAATCCTCTCAGCCTCCTGACCTTCNGCACTGCAGATTCCTTGACTTTCTTATTATCGCCAGGATCTTCTTCCCTCCCCTTCAATCTCATGGCCCTGCCCTGGGCTGACCATCAGAACTAACTGCTTGGCCTCCAAAATCTTAACTTCTAGAATCCTCTCAGCCTCCTGACCTTCTTGCTCCTCCTGCCCTGACTTCATGGCAACATCCAGTCCCTTAAGCCCTCTGCTCCCAGCTAATCTGCTCCCTGCCTCCACTCCTCCATTGCTCTGGCTTGCGAGACCCAGCAGCTACACCTCAGCTACTCTGTTCCTGTAATTCATCTCCACATGCCCAGACCATAGCACAACGGTCCCCTCTGCCAGCGAAGTTGCTGGAACCCCTGCACAGCTGGCTATCATCCACTCGTCCTCCCAGAGTCCACCACAACCTGTGCTCTGGGCCCTCACGCTCTTTCTCTCCTTGCCCAGAGGAGCCCGGGGCAGCATGGATCTACTCCCAGCGCCTAGCACACAGTTGTCTCTCAGCGTGTTCTGATTTCATTAATTGATAAGAGGAGAGAAGACAGGTCTCTTGCCCTGGTCAGACGTGGGCCCCACCTCACTTACCTTTTCCTAGGCATCTGCCGGAACCTCAAGTCCATTGTGGTTCAGATTGGGATTGCCGATTATTTCAAAGAGCCTAGCAGTCCGGAGGCCCAGAAGCTGTTTGAGGACATGATAACAAAGCTCCAGGTGAGCAGCTGGCTCTGATCAAGACCCCCAGGGCACCCCGTGGCTGGGACTGGTGACCTGGGTGTTTGAAGGGAGGGTTCCACCTGTCTGCCCCAAGGAGAGCTAACTCAGGTTTGGTCCGCAGGCCCTACGGCGGAGGCCTGGCTTCTCTAAGATCCTGCACATCAAGGTGGAAGGCTGCTAACCCGGGTTGGGGGCGGCAGGGCCCCTGCCAGCCCCATGCCAGCCGCGCTCTTTGGACCTCCAGAGGGACCCTGATCTGGACTAGACTTTTGGAGGCTTGGTGTTATCCCTGGTTTCTGGGAGAGGTGTTGTCAGTCTCCTGTCCTCGTGCTGGGACAGTGGGATGCAGGCCTGACCCTAAGCGCTGCCTCTCCAGTGCAGAGGCTTGGACAGCTGTCCCCCACCTCCACCCCACCCCCATCCGGAGCAGCCCTCTAGGCACAGCCAGCGAAGAGCTGAGTCTCCACCAGCACTTGGTGTCATCGCCCTGAGGATCTGCAATAACCACCAGTGGCTCCTTGGTTGCTCAGGCTGTTGGGGCAGGCCTCCCCTTTGTGAGGCCCAGCCTCCTGGTCGGGAGCCTCTATCAGGCCCCAGACCAGAGGGGTTGCTCCAACAGACAGCTCAGACTTGGCCCAGAGGATCTTCTCTTCCCCCTGCTCAGGCCCAGCCCTCTGCGGGGCATCCCCTTCAGGCAGCCTGCCAGGGTTCTGGGTCCATATTCTCCAGGGATAACCCTAGGGGTCTTGGGGATGTGGTCAGCTGAAAGTGGGAAGTAGGGGGTTCAGTGAGGTAGTGGGGTCGGCTTCGAAGGGCAAGACATCTATTCAGAACTCCCCGAGACATCCAGGCCACGCCTCCCAAGGGTAGATATTGCCAGGGTGAGAAAACTTCGAGTTTTTACTGCTATAGAGAAGACAAGACTCCTCCCAGCCACCACATATCCCATGACACACCAGAACTAAATTCGGAGCTACAAGGTGCATGTTTCTATACCTTCCACCAATCCCGAGCCTCTGGAGGGGCCAGGTCCCAGCTCTGGGAAATGCTGTCAGCAGTGAGAAGTGGTTCCTATCCTCAAGGAGTATACTTCTAATCTGGGTGCTTGGACAGAAATCTGATGGCCTTTGGGTCCCCAGGGTCATGTGAGAGGGAATCACTTGGCTGCCCTCTGCTGGGGCCTGGAGGAGGCCGGAAGCGGGGTGGTTTAGTTTGCTTCCTTGTCCGGCTACCTTGCTGGAAGATGTGGCCTTGGTGGGGAGCCACACCTTTGGGGCCCAGAAGGAGGAGCCCCAACGTCAGACTTGTCCCCCTGCTTCAGTCTCCACTGGTCCATGGGCTGGGGGCTGTGTTGGGGAGTGTTCTGCCTGGGGCAGTGCTGGGGCCTGAACCAGAATCACTGGCTTAGAGGTTCCAAAGGGTCAGGTCCTGGCACTATGGCTGCAAAGACTCAGGTCTCCCAAGTTCCTCCTCTTAGCCCTCCCACAGTGGCACACAGGCCGTGGGTCCTGCCAACCTCCATTTGGAAAGTTCTTTCAAACATTAGTCTGGATCCATCTTCGGGTTTCCTTCTCTCTTGCTGTAAGATGGGCTCTCAGCCCTAAACATTAGGTTCTGGCTGGGTCCGGGTTCCTCTAGTTTCCCAGTCCTTTCCGGGAATCCAACTTTTCTGCCGCATCCTGGCATCAGGACATCAAGACCCACCCTGGGTTTCCCTGCAAAAGGCCTCCAGAGCTGGGACCCTCACAGGCTCAGAAGTGTATCCAGCTCTCCTGGCTCCCCACACAGCTGTGTCTTGCTCTTTTTGTTTGTTGTTTTCTTCCTGTGACTTGTTCTGGCCCTACCCTTTGAAGACTCCAAATACCAAGGGTGGCATGTCGGTATCTCCATCTAGTCCTGCACGAAGCCTTGGCTGTGTGGCATCCCCACCCCAGAGCAACTGGTTCTGTTGGCTCTAACTTCCCAGTTCTGTCCCCAGGAGTCATGAAGGAGAAGCACAACTTTCCTCTGTTCTGGGACTGGAAGGGAGGTGGCGGTCCACTTGGCCTGGCTGCCCTGGGTGTGTCTGTTCTGCTTTACCAGAGGCACCTGCCATAGCCCCTGCTCCCTGCGACCCCAGGACCGGAGGTGTTGCCCGCCCTGTGTCTCCTGGACAAAGCACAAAGGGATGCCTTGCTTGGCCTGAGCCTGTCCTACTGAGGGGCTTTTTCTGTCCGAAGAAGCCTACATTCCCTGAATACAAGGCTTTGGGCAATCTCCCTGGGAAGATGCCCGGCGGAATGCCTGCCATCAGTTCTGGGAAAGGTGAGGGTGCACAGGCAGTGAGCTTGAGTGAGAGAAAGGTGGTGCTGAAAGGCCTGGTGGTGGTGAAGTCCCTTCTGATCAGCAGCGCTGAGTATCACCAGCACAGGGGGCAGCCAGGTGAACAGGACGCCCCTCACCTGTTGGTGGGAAGTTTTCTTCTCCGTGAGTTGGGCTGTTTCCAGAAACCCACCGAGTCCCCCATCCTTTGTTTTCCAGCTGCATGTGGGGGAGGCATAGTGTATAGGTCCAAGCCCCTGCCCAGATGGGTCACAGCATGTCCCACTGCACTCCTGGGACTGACCGGCTTGCGTGCCCCAGCTTGGATGTCTGCCCAGGGACCTGCTGGGTGTGCAGGCTTCCACAGGTCCTTACCAGCTTGATGGTAGTTCTGCCTCTCCTCAGAGGGATGAGCCTTGAGTGGGGGGCACCTCATCTTTCACTCACCCAAAGGGGAGCCCTCTTCCGTATCTTGCATCTGATGAGATGCACAACAGAGGACTATCTGGGAGAGCAAACCAAGGCAGGCCCTGCTGCAGGGGACCCAGCCGGTGTAGAGGCCCCTTGGGTGATGGCCACTCGGTGTCCTTACCACCTCCTGCCAGCCCAGCGCCTAGGAGACTTGGGGTGTTTGTCCTGAGGACAGCATGCTTTATTCAGGCTGCCTCCCCACAGCACTGGCAGACAACGAAGGAGATGATGTATCTGGGTCCCTGAGGGAGACAAAGTGGGCCGCCTGGAACCATGGCTTTTCCAGGCCAGGAGACCACCTTGGGACCAAGGCATAGTGGAGTTTGAGCCAGTCCTTCAAGAATTGCTGGGGTGGGGCTGGGGGAGGGAAGGTGGCCTCCTTCCCAAGTCCTGCTGCTGCAAGGCTTGACTCCATGCTTTGTCTCTGGTTCTGCATGGCCCCTGGCCCTGGCTCTGGTCCTCTGGGCTGTGGGTGGGGAGCCGCTCACGCCTGGTCCCTCTTGGGTGCTAAGCCGAAGATCTTTCCAGAGTGACTACTGGTGCCAAAGACCCAATTCCTGGTGGGCTTGGGGTGAAAACAAGCTGGGGACTGGGTACAGGGCCCAGCACCTGGAGGAGTTAACTCATGCTTTAGGATCTGTCCCAACCCATCAGTCCCTGAGGATGGAACTTCCCTTCCCCAGGGGCCTGGCACTTCTCCCAACTGGTGGCTGTGCTCTCTCACCCAGCCTTTTCCCAGGCCCCGTTTCTGTATATACTGCTGTGTAACGTGTGTGTGTGTGTGTATATATATTTATTCCTGGACAGGTGTGTTCATCTGCAGCCTTGCCTGAGGATAAGGTTTAGTTAGGATTGGATGAAGATCAGAATACCAGGGCCAACTAAGGCAACCAGCTCCTAGTCTGACCCCAACCCCTTGGGACCCTGGCCAGTCCCAAGACTGCCCCGACAATCAGGCAGGCTTCCCCACTGCAAGTCCAAGCCTCGCCTGCCACTGCTGGCAGGGGCCCAGGCCTCAGCTCTGCCCTGGCAAGGGCCTAGTGCTCAGGGTCAGGCTCGCCTTGTGGCTGGCGCCAGTAGGCCTGGCTCGCGTGACCCTGCTGGCGGGGACCTCCACAGCTGGCCCCCACGCCATGCCTTCCCTGAACAGCCAGGTGCAGTGGGCCTGAGCTGAGAGGGGATCTTTCCTCACCCCAAACACATCAGGCAGAGGGGTGGACAGCAAGTTTTGGTTTTGTTTCTGAAGTGGTGCCTGTACCTCCAGCCCCCAGGGGGCCTCCCCTGGCCCCACTTTTCTGCCCAACCCAGGCACCACCATCCCAGCACTTTGCTCCACATCGCCCATAGATGCCCTTTGCTGAATGTACCCGAGCCTATGTATTTAAAAGGACTCCAATGGGCATCTGAATTTGTGGCTTTGTATCCAATAAAAGATGGTGAAACTGGAATATCTGCCTCAGGAAAGTAAATGGTAGGTCGCCACATTTGCCAGTCTGTCACCAAAGCTTCCTGTAGCTGAAATGCACTGAGTTAGCAAGGAGGTGGATGATCTGAATAGCATCAATGAGGCAAACTGAAGTATCATGAAGACCTGTCTCAGGACGGTAGGCATCGCTGGAGGAAGACCACGCAGGTTACCGCCCCCGCCAGAGCTTTCAGTGTCTGCAGGTAAAGAGCCTTGAGGGGTCATTTCTGACTCTCAGCCAGGAGAAGCCATCTTTAAGGGCAAACCCAGTGGAACAGCACGCACCTGCCCATCGCCTCACTGGCTTGGGCACCAGAGAGGGCTCCGGCCAGCCAATCCGACTTTGGCCTGATGGAGGCCGTTTCCCATCATGGTCTGGCTCAACATTCCATTTTACAAAATGGGGCTGTCCCCACTGATTTGATTCCTCAGGTCTTTAAATGAAAATCAGAGAACAGGTGTTTAGGCTTAAAACTGTGTGGCTCTAACATCAAACAAGTTTAGCTGAGCACATCCCCACAACTCTGAGCCAGCTAGTATCATCATACAGGTAGAACAACTGGAAAAAATTTACTTAAAGACCATCAAGTTAGGAGGGATGCCAAACTCCAATATGTGGACCTACCACCACCTCATTCTACTTTTGAGTTCATCAAACTCCAAGTAGTTGAAATTCAGATTAAAGAAAAAAAAAAAAAAATGCTTCCCAGGTTCAGGGAGCAGAAGCTTTCTATTAGTTAGTTAACTGCAGGCCAACTCTCAGGACTAGCATAAGAGAGGAGGCAGTTAGAATGCTGATTTTATCTGTGCTGGCCATTTTCAACTTTCACTGGTTAGAAGAAAGCAGAAGGGACACCCCAGGACCATTAGTGGCTGAATTAAGACCAGGTGGCTCCTTCAGCCACCTCCTCAAATGGACGCCCTTCTAAGAAGTCACAAGACTTTAGAAATATTGCTTAGAGTCTCAACCTCAAGATCTTAAATAAGAGAGATTAAGGGACCGAGTCAAAAGAATATGGAAGTAAAAGGGTTAGACAAGATATAATGTAACACATTTAACAGAAACTCAGAGAAACCCTAGGAGCAGGGCCGGGCAAGGTCAGGGCTAAATGACATCTGAAAAAAAGGGGAAAAAAAGGAAGCAACTCCGCATCTTCCAGCTGCCTCTAAGACAGAAAGCAGCTAAAGCAAAACTTCCAGACTGGGCCCACGTAAGTGGAGCGCCTCCCCGGCCGGGTTCTCTTTTCTACCTGCTGGGTGAGTACACATAAAGCTGCAATTCTGAGCCACAGTCATTTATGAGTAAAATTCCTGCACCCAAATAATGGGCAAAATGGATTCCAAGTTTTTTAAGTTTTATTTAAATAACCTCCAGTGAGAACAGAGTGGGCCAAATACTACCCCTTCCTTGTAATATTTGACCAAGACAGAGTAAGCACAGCCTGCCGGCCACTCTCAATGAAGGCGGCCACGACCCCGGCCCCGGCCAGCAGCTGGGGAAGCATCCACTGTTGAGCGAGGATTCTTGATGGTTTCATCGACAGACACGATGAGGCACGCAGCCTCCGAGGCCGCAGTCAGGGCATTGATCCGCACCATTGCTGGCTCCCACACAAAGGCCTCAAAGTTGTCAGCAATGTCCTCAGTGTTGATGTCCACCCCGTACCACATGCCCCCCTGAAAAAGCAGAAGAGGGAAAATGATATGGAACTGCTCTCAAATTTCCTCCTGCACATCCTCTGAATGACTGAGATTGTGAGGCATCCTCAGGCTCTCTGAACCTGCTGGCATCTCCCTAAGGAAGATGGCATTCCAACAGGAGCCTGGAAGCCTCCTGCCGTCCCTGCCCTTCACCACCCCTCCAAACCTGAGAAGTGTGGACCAGGGCCTCTCCCAGGCAAGCTGCTGGGTTTTAGGAAGGGCCCAATCTCACCCTCAGGTCATCCGAGGGCTATATGTCAAACCACGCTTCTCAAGGGGATGACTTTCCAACCCTTGACCTCCTTTTATCATCACACCGCTTCCAACAGCCCCCATTTTACACAGAAGGAAACCGACACACAAGAGAAAGGGACTTGCTTCAAGTCCTGCCACGTCAGTAGCAAGGCCGCTCACCGAGCGCCGCCGGCATCATGCCGAGCATCCAACACACGGCATTTAGCAAACATCTCTAAACAAGTGCTGGCTCAACAGCAGATGAACAAAGTAAATTCTCAAGAGATGTGCTCTACATGGTGGTAGCACAGCCATGGCTGGACTGTCAGCAGGGCCCTGAAGTGCTGGAGGAACCCACGAGGAACCCTGTACACACAGGGGTAGTATACACTTCCAGGCAGGAGGCTACAGTGTTTCTTCGTTCCCTCAGTGCACCAAAAGGAGTGACCAGACTCTTGCAAGAAGCACTGAAGAAACCCTGGGACAACAGTCCTGACCCCATGGCTTTCCTTTTGACCTCAGAGGAGGCAGTCAGTTGGTACTGGTTTGGTTCCAGCACCATCACCTGGGCTGACCACACAGAGCCTGAGTAAGCACAGTACACTCAAAAGAATCTAGCCCCATCCACCCATTCCCTGGACTCAAAGGAAAGGAGTAACCCACCTGGGCGTGCCGAGCCCGTAGCTTGTTGAGGATGTTTGTGGCATCGAAGCCAGCATTGTCACAGAGCTGGCGTGGGATAATTTCCAAGGCCTTGGCATAGGCCCCAATCAGTAGCTGCTGTTTTCCTGGAATGGTTCTTGAGTAATCTCGCAGGTACTTGGAGAGCTCCATCTCGATGGCGCCACCACCAGCCACCACTGAATCATTCTGCAAAGACCAGACTCACCTCTAAATTCAAGGAGCTCCCTCTCTAAGCTCCAGCCATGGCCAAATTGGGCCACTCAGTCAAGAGGCCCCCCAGCCTAGGAGGAGGGCTGGCTCCTCACTCCCTCCCCAAGCCCAAGGCACAGGAAGCCAGGACATGGACCACGCCTAGCACATCCCAACTGCAATCTGGTGAACCATATGGTTTCTGACCCTCTTCTAGGTCACCTCAACCTTGAGGGCAATGGCACAATCCCTGGGATGGCTGACTCCATCAGCTCCACTGGTGCTCACAAGAACAAGTCTTAGCTTTTAAGGTAACATGACTTATTTTGAGAGACTGAGGATGTTTCTTTATGATCCATGAGACAATCAGGGCCCAAATGCCCCACATGGAAGGACAGGTTATACAGGAAAGGGATCACCAAACAAATCCAGGGTTGCATCAGCTCAAGAGGCAGAGTAGGCTGTGCAGGCTGGAAGCCCCCGGTCCAGTACCTTGATGGCCCTCCTGACAATCATGATGGCATCGTGCAGGGACCGCTCCGTCTCCTCCATAAATTGCTCTGCACCACCGCGGAGGATGATAGTGCACGTCTTGGCCTTAGGGCAGCCGGTGAAGAAATTGTACCTACACCCAGGATCAAATTGTATCTGTGAACTCCTTTCTGCTGCCAACCCACAGTGTTCTGACCTCACCAAGTCCTCCCAACACTCAGCAGCTGCTCTCCTGTCCCTCACTAAAGTTCTCCAAGCCCACCCTTGAAGGCGCGTTCTTGGGAAGGTCTAGGGCTGTACCACAGGGGCATAAAAGATTGTGGAGTCAGACTGTAGAGCTGATTTGACCTTCTTTCTTTCTGAAACACTTTATATAACTGAGCACTATACACCCCAAGAGATTAAGACCTCAGAAGACAGTAGCACATGCTACTGTAGCCTGCCAGGCTCCTCGGTCCATGGGATTCTCCACGCAAGAATACTGGAGTGGGTTGCCATTTCTTCTTCCAGGGCATCCTCCCCACCCAAGGACCGAACTAGCTTTTCATTTCCTGCATTCGCAGGCAGGCTCTTTACCTCTAGCGCCACCTGGGAGGCCTGTTATATATACACCACAAACCAAAGATGGTAGAAGGCCATCAGGCAAGTCTCATGAGCTAAGCAAACAGGGAGCCCAGGCCTACACTTACCTCTCACCTCCAATCTGAGTCTCTTCAAAGACCTGGCAGCGGCCCAGAACATCTGATGACAGCGCATTCACGCTGGTCTGGATGGAGCCTCCACAAGCCTGAGGAACACAAGACAAATCATCCAGCAGTGACAGATCACATGAGGTGGGAAGCAAGCATCCTGCTAGCTAGTTTTAAAGCCAATTCCCATGTTAGACTGCCACGGTGCCCCAGATACCCTGGATGAGCCACTCTCACCCTTGACCTCAAGGCTCCCTCTAAAAGTGGAGAAAACAAAAACAAAAAAAATTAAAAATAAAAAAATAAAAGAGGAGAAAACAAAACAGAATGAAGACACATGAAGGGCAAACAAGCCCAGTTAAAAAGTTCTACCCAACACCCTCTTCCCTAAACTAGGGTGCTGAGCCCAGTGACTGAAGTCATGATCAGTGCTTTAAAATTAAAGCACCTTGGCAAGATGCTTAAGAACAAAGGGAGGAGGGACTTCCCTAGCAGTCCAGTGGTTGAGACTCCATGCTTCCAGTGCGAGGGTGCAGGTTCCACCCTTGGTCGGGGAACTAAGATTCCACAGGCGCAAGATGTGGCCAAAAAAAAAAAAAAAAAGAGAGCGAGAGGCAACCTGGCCTGCAACCTCAAGACTGGAGCTTAGCCAGCTAATCATAGCACTGCTGTTAGGTTCCCTCACAGGTCAGCCTTCCTGACTTGTTTGGTTAGATTAAGTCTTATATAGTAAGTATGCACACACTGGAACTGAAGTGTTTTATGGCAAAAAGAGTTAAGAAGACAAGCCCAGATTCATACACCACTCCAGTACACTAGGGTAAGTGAGAACCCCCCTGGGGCCAGAAAGACCTAAAAGCAGCCTGCGAAAGTCTGGTTACCATCATTGTCCTCTTCAGATCTTCCTCTGGCACTCGGCCAGCACAGAACATGTCCCTGTCAGCAAAGTACTGGGTGGCCACATCCCCGATGGGGAGTTTGGACAAGACGACTTTGGCTCCAGAATGATGGATCTTCTCCAACTTGTCATAAAGAATGTTCCACTCAGCATCAACAATTGCCTGATAATCCTGAAGAGACCCAGAAAATATTGATTTATTTTAGAATTAACAGGGTAAACAGAAGAGACTCCCCTCAGTTCAAATAAACAAGGACCCTATAAGGTAACTTAGGAACCATCTAAAACTTTCAAACACAAAAGCAGCAAGTAACCTGAGCACTGGGAGCTACTCCAGGGCTGGTGTTTGCTAAGGTGGGAGGCAGGCTGCCAGCTAAGTTCTGGCTCCTCTGAGGCACTGCAACCACGGAGCTCCCAATGAGAAGACCTTTCCTTCCAAGGCCATTCTGTGCTGGGGATGCATTTTCCAAGAACAGCTGGGTGACAGTGCTACCTCCAGAGAGCGAGCCTTGCTGATACCAATGCATCACCGGTCCCAGCAGCATGGGACAGTCTACAAGAGCAGAGCTCACATCTGCCCAAATAAGAGGAATCAAAACACAGGGCTCATTTTATAACCGAAAGGCTCCCGCAAGCCCCTTCCCCAGGGCCAACGGATACTGTTTCAGCAGGCTGGCCCTATCCAAACCTCCTCAGGTCCAGGTCAGAGAGAGCAGAGTGAGAAGAGTGGGCCCAGTATTTAGACGTTGATACTTAGGGGCCTCGGAGGGGAAAGGAGCCCACAAGCTGCCTGGGAAACAAAGCTAAGCCCGAGATGATCACCAAGGCCCAAGGCTTTGGCCCAGGATGCTGCCCATCCTCATGCTGCTGCCAGCTGGGAGGACCTACCTCAACTGTGTGGACTCTGATTTCCGCATTATCTTTCTCAGCTTTCAGCTCAAGCTCAACATTTAAAAGGGCAATCATTGGATTATGGTACTTTTTGGGTTGCATTTCAAACCCAGCATAAGAGAAAGTCTTCTTGAATGCGACGCCAGCGACAAGCTGGGACTCCTGTTTAAAAAAAATCAGATGGTTCAACAGTTCAGTACTGGCATGAAATAAAATCAAATTAGTGATATGCTGGACTAATGCATGTCCATTTCTGTGAACCTGAAAGGGTTAATTATGTTTTTATTCCACTACTGTAACGAAGTTTTTCCAATGTCCTAAATGCTAGGAAAAATATGAAAACATATTTTGGTTGTCCCTTCAGGATAAGGAAAACCACTTAGCTTGCAGAGACTAAGCATGGGAAAGGCCTGTCTGGGCTGTCCTTTAAGACTGACCCTCCAAAGCACACGTGCCAAGGGATGCACTGTTGTTCCAACTCAACACCTCCCAGTCTTCACTGCACATTCGTACACACATCCCTCCCTACCTGTACTGCACGTGAGCACACAAACACCTGTGTGCTGTGGCCTAGATGCTTCCTCTCTTTAGGAGATGAAAACAAAAGGTGTAACAGTCAGAAATTTCCCGCAGTTCTCAAGTTATCATTGTGGCTTCTCTCATCTCAATCCCTCAAAATATGAACTACTGCACCACTCATACACAGCTTGCTGCGTGGTAGATTTAACAGAAGGGCAGGAGAGAAAGAACACGGCACTTGGGAGTGACTTTTAACACCATGAGAAGGCAGACTCAATCTCAGATCTCTTATTAAATGACCTAGTCATTTCCCACTCCATAAAGAAGGGTACATTCAGGAAGTGAAGTCAGAAAGAAAAAGACAAATAGCTTATGATATCATTTACATGTAGAATCTAAAATACAACACAAATGAACCTATCTATGAAACAGAAACACTCACAAAGTGAACATACTTGTGGTTGCCATGGGGGTCGGGGGTTGGAGGAGAAATGGGTTAGGAGTTTGGGGTTACCATGCAAACTACTACAAGAATGGGTAAACAAAGTCCTACTATTCAATATTCAGTGATATATCATAATTGAAAGGAATATGAAAAAGAATTAGGTCTGTGTTAACAATCACTTTGCTCAACAGGAGAATTAACACAACATTGTAAATCAACTGTATGTCGACAAAATAACAATTTTAAAAATTGTATCCTGTTCAATGATCTATGTATTTTTTGGTAGTACTAATCTACAGTTTTAATCTATAATACATAATCCTGTAGCCTATCAGGGAACAAATTCCTACATCATTCAAATCCATAGCCTCCTAAAGGGGGTGATGCCTGAGCTGAATCAAGATCGATGAGCTGAAATTAGTCAAACAGAAAATGAAAGAGATGTCCCCAACAGGCAGAGGCAGTATGGTGCATTCAGGGGATGAAAAGCCATTAGCAGTTGCTGGAATACAAAATAAGAGGGTTGCTGCTGCTGCTGCTAAGTCGCTTCAGTCCTGTCCGACTGTGCGACGCCATAGACGGCAGCCCACCAGGCTCCCCCATCCCTGGGATTTTCCAGGCAAGAACACTGGAGTGGGTTGCCATTTCCTTCTCCAATGCATGGAAGTGAAAAGTGATAGTGAAATCGCTCAGTCGTGTCTGACTCTTAGCAACCCCATGGACTGCAGCCCACCAGGCTCCCCTGTCCATGGGATTTTCCAGGCAAGAGTACTGGAGTGGGGTGCCATTGCCTTCTCCAAAATAAGAGGGTAGGGCAGGGGGGGAAAGAGGGCAGGGACAAGTTTAGGAGAATCTTAAAGGCTCTGCTAAGGCCTGACTCTTATTCTGTGGGCCTGTAGAGCCCCAAGTGGCTTTATACACAGAGTGTAAATTGAGGAACCTCTCCCTGCAGCAAAAAATAGAATGAACTTAGGGGATGCAAGATTGNCATTTCTGTGAACCTGAAAGGGTTAATTATGTTTTTATTCCACTACTGTAACGAAGTTTTTCCAATGTCCTAAATGCTAGGAAAAATATGAAAACATATTTTGGTTGTCCCTTCAGGATAAGGAAAACCACTTAGCTTGCAGAGACTAAGCATGGGAAAGGCCTGTCTGGGCTGTCCTTTAAGACTGACCCTCCAAAGCACACGTGCCAAGGGATGCACTGTTGTTCCAACTCAACACCTCCCAGTCTTCACTGCACATTCGTACACACATCCCTCCCTACCTGTACTGCACGTGAGCACACAAACACCTGTGTGCTGTGGCCTAGATGCTTCCTCTCTTTAGGAGATGAAAACAAAAGGTGTAACAGTCAGAAATTTCCCGCAGTTCTCAAGTTATCATTGTGGCTTCTCTCATCTCAATCCCTCAAAATATGAACTACTGCACCACTCATACACAGCTTGCTGCGTGGTAGATTTAACAGAAGGGCAGGAGAGAAAGAACACGGCACTTGGGAGTGACTTTTAACACCATGAGAAGGCAGACTCAATCTCAGATCTCTTA
Organism: Neotragus pygmaeus; assembly: GCA_006410875.1. Classification (NCBI taxonomy): domain Eukaryota; kingdom Metazoa; phylum Chordata; class Mammalia; order Artiodactyla; family Bovidae; genus Neotragus; species Neotragus pygmaeus. Next base: position 691,596 of record SJYV01018322.1, read on the forward strand.
TTAAATGACCTAGTCATTTCCCACTCCATAAAGAAGGGTACATTCAGGAAGTGAAGTCAGAAAGAAAAAGACAAATAGCTTATGATATCATTTACATGTAGAATCTAAAATACAACACAAATGAACCTATCTATGAAACAGAAACACTCACAAAGTGAACATACTTGTGGTTGCCATGGGGGTCGGGGGTTGGAGGAGAAATGGGTTAGGAGTTTGGGGTTACCATGCAAACTACTACAAGAATGGGTAAACAAAGTCCTACTATTCAATATTCAGTGATATATCATAATTGAAAGGAATATGAAAAAGAATTAGGTCTGTGTTAACAATCACTTTGCTCAACAGGAGAATTAACACAACATTGTAAATCAACTGTATGTCGACAAAATAACAATTTTAAAAATTGTATCCTGTTCAATGATCTATGTATTTTTTGGTAGTACTAATCTACAGTTTTAATCTATAATACATAATCCTGTAGCCTATCAGGGAACAAATTCCTACATCATTCAAATCCATAGCCTCCTAAAGGGGGTGATGCCTGAGCTGAATCAAGATCGATGAGCTGAAATTAGTCAAACAGAAAATGAAAGAGATGTCCCCAACAGGCAGAGGCAGTATGGTGCATTCAGGGGATGAAAAGCCATTAGCAGTTGCTGGAATACAAAATAAGAGGGTTGCTGCTGCTGCTGCTAAGTCGCTTCAGTCCTGTCCGACTGTGCGACGCCATAGACGGCAGCCCACCAGGCTCCCCCATCCCTGGGATTTTCCAGGCAAGAACACTGGAGTGGGTTGCCATTTCCTTCTCCAATGCATGGAAGTGAAAAGTGATAGTGAAATCGCTCAGTCGTGTCTGACTCTTAGCAACCCCATGGACTGCAGCCCACCAGGCTCCCCTGTCCATGGGATTTTCCAGGCAAGAGTACTGGAGTGGGGTGCCATTGCCTTCTCCAAAATAAGAGGGTAGGGCAGGGGGGGAAAGAGGGCAGGGACAAGTTTAGGAGAATCTTAAAGGCTCTGCTAAGGCCTGACTCTTATTCTGTGGGCCTGTAGAGCCCCAAGTGGCTTTATACACAGAGTGTAAATTGAGGAACCTCTCCCTGCAGCAAAAAATAGAATGAACTTAGGGGATGCAAGATTGGAGGAAGGGTGCATTACCAGGACAAAGGACTAGTAAAAGAGATAGACTGAACGTATGTGTGGCTTGCAGCCCCTGGCTTTCTCACCAGTTAAAATTACAGTTCTGATCCCTAGTTTAGTGAATGCCAATTTAATCTCAAGGGTTTCTGGAACAGAAGATAGAACACTGAAATTAAAGCAGTGTGTAAAGACAATGTCAGCAAGCCATGACGTAGACAATGGGTTGAAACACGACCATTTTGGGGCCAAAGGCATGGGAATGGCTCAGATGACTTTCAGATTCTTTACAGCTTTATTATATAAAGGGAATCTCATCCCACTCTCATGTGCCATGACAGGAAGAAGAAGAGATGAACAGAATGAAAATGCAATTGTGTTGTGCAAATACAGTAGACACTAGTCACTATTTTAATTTAAATAAATGAAAAAAATATGTTGTTAAATAAACAAAACCCAGTTGCAGGACACTATGCATTATAGGTGAGCATTCGTTTCAGAAAACAACATTTACATTTATACTTATAGATGCAGTCTGGAAGAACACACACAGTTAAGAGTGGTTTCTGGGGCAGGAGTGGTGTAGGAGACATTTTTGTTTTCCTTTAGGACTTTCTATACAGCTTGACTTCTGTATTATCTGTTCAAGATAAATGAATAAAAGAAGGGAGAGCCTGCTTGTATCACTTGGAGAAGAATGTACTGAAAATGTACTTATATGTATTGACAGGATTTCAGATAATTTATCAGAGCTAGCCCTGTCCCCTCCGACACTAACACTGAGATTCTGAAAATCAGCCAGTTCATCCTTCGATTCTGCTGACAAGTAATACAAGTCTGTGGAGGTTACAAAACGCACCTACAGGAGGCAGCTTATAGCCACAGTATGAGGAACACAGCTTCAGGCTGGCTTCCAGCCCAAGTGCGCTCTCTCTATTCCTCTAAGGTGTGCTGTCCTCCTACGCCAAGCTGCCTACAGGGTCGATGTGAAAGCAAGAGCCTCCTAGGGAGGCTTCGGCAGGCTCACCTCTAGGGCTCCACCTTGCACCTTCTTGATTCCAATCATTTTAAGCTGCAGCAAATCATCAAGCATCATCACCGCGTCCACCACCATCTTAGCGAAGAAGGTTTTCTGCTGGGAGATCAGCTTGGAGCTCAGAGCAGTCATGGCACATTTCTCAAGCAGCTTCCTCTGCTCCCTGGGACACAAGGGTGGGACCTGCATCAGGCCTTGAAAGCTCCTCTTATCGGACTCTATTGCAATGTGGAGATGGTTTCTATTCTAGCCTCTAAATTCAGCCCTCAACACTTTGTCTTCTGAATCTTTAGGGTAGATTACCAGTGACAGATGGTGATTGCAGTCAAAGACCTAATGAGTGACAGCTTTTCAACTACAGTCTACAGCCTCTCTTGTACTACACAGACTGGGGTACAGCAAGGGGTTTAGCAAGAGCCAAACAGCCCCAGTCCATGCAGGGTATTCCAACACGCTTCTGTATCCAATCTGGCCATGGGAAGTCAAGGTTCTGACAAAGTTCACCGAAACTTACACTTTATCTTCCTTCTTCACAGTCACCGCGATCTCTTTGATCTTGTTAACTGCCTGCCAAGAACAGAAACTGGGTAAGTTTCTCACGTTAAAAACAAACTGGAAAAGTGGATCCCAATCTCTCTTGCTAGTCCCTAATCTTTACTCCCAAATCCTAAGTATGTCTACTCAACAGCCAAAATAACATTTCTAAGTCTTACAGCTGCCCAGAAAAATATAAAGCTCAGGTTTAGAAAAATGTCCAAAGTTAGAAAGTAGAGCAGGCACAGAACAGCACCAGTGACAAACAGCAGGCACGGAACAGCACTGGTGACAACTTTCAGTACTTTATATATTAACTATGTCATGTAATACATGATACACATATTTGTATGTTAAACATTGTATCTTTTCAAAGCCATCGTTTTCAAAAGATATCCTTTCATACATACTTCTCACATATGATCTCATCTTAATGTCACCACCCCCAAAACAGAGACAGTAAAGAAAGTAAGGTGAAGAGCAACTGACTTACCCCAAGCTAAAGAATGAAAGTCAAAGGTCAATAAAAGCAAGGTCTCAAGATGTGCTAGGAAGTACTCGATAAAAACAAAACAGCTCTCACTTACTGACAGCCTGTGGTATGTCTACATCATGGTCTGTCAGGAAACTGAAAGCTTAAACAGACTAAGTAATATACCTAGTCAATAGCTATTGAATGGTAGAACTGAGATTTCTATGGAGTAGAATTCAGAAAATATTCAAGGAATGTTGTCCCCAGACCCTCCTCAACCCAACAGAAACCATATCTTAAGAGAAACAAAAAGGTGCCCCAACGGCCCAGCTTCACTAGCACGCCCATACCAACTGCGTGGCAGTGCGGAAAGCGCGGATGATGATCTGCGGGTGCAAGCCTTCCTCCACGTAGGGCTTCACCTGCTTCAGAAACTCTGCAGCCAGCAAGGTCACTGAGGTTGTGCCGTCACCAACCTGGAACAGGAGGACAGGAAACTCGCATCCATTCATGTTCAGGAACAAAACTCCCAAACTCCGTTTTCTAGGCAATCTATCCATTTAAACTGGGGTGTTGCTGGGTAGATATTCATCCCATCAAATGGTCCTGGGCCACAAAATTAAATTCCACAGCCAGGCCCATTCTCCAAAGAGGAATGATCTGGACAAATTTTCCCAGAATATGAAATCATATACACAAATTAACCAAGAACTTATTTACTATGGACAAAGGTACTATGATCAGTAACACAATATACATGCTTATAATATTATAATGCTAATATGTATGATGCTGGGAGGGATTCAGGGCAGGAGGAGAAGGGGATGACAGAGAATGAGATGGCTGGATAGCATCGCCGACTCGATGGACATGAGTTTGAGTGTACTCTGGGAGTTGGTGATGGACAGGGAGGCCTGGCGTGCTGCGATTCATGGGGTTGTAAAGTCAGACACGACTGAGGGACTGAACTGAACTGAATATGTCACAAATAACAAATAATGGTAGCAAAAGATATGAGATAAATGGGAACAAATTCTACAGGAGTTCACAAAACAAACCTCTAAGGATCAAAGTCTTTTGTATTTTAAACACTATTTAGAATAAGCAGATTACGAGCTTGTTTTTCTTAATGGCAATTTCCTATAATGGGATCTAAACTTTATTTTTAATAAAGGAGAAAAAGAATGAGTTTTTTCCCCTCTGCTTCCTCTTTTCTTTGAGAAAAAAAAGTTTTTTAGAAAACTGGTTAACCTCTGATATAGAAGAAATTTACTTTTATCTCACTTATGTTTCTGTGGAATGTAAGAGGTTTTAGGGAGAAAAAAAGTTACTGTGGCAAAGGGCTTAAGCTGCCAAATTCCTAGACAGAAAGGTATTCCTTTGTTGAAAATTGCCATACTGTTTTCCAGGCTACAGGGTCCTAATAGACCTTTTAATATAACTTTGGGACGTTATCTGTAACACTCTGAAATGCAAACTTGTCTCTCTCAATAAGACTCCAGTGTCAGAAATGATTTTTTAAAAGGCAAAGACAAGTTAACGTCACTGACAGGAACATAAAACGGCAAATTTTATGTTATGTGTGTTTACCACTATAAATTTTTTTTTTTTAAAGAAAGAAAAAAGTGAACTGGAAACCATCTCCAACTCCATCTTATAAGGCAACCAATAGATGAGAGGTTAAATTATTTACCGAGCCAACTCATATGAATGACAGCACACAGGCCTGGTCCTGATATCTGAGCCACACACAGTGAAATAGAAGGAATTTTAAAGGGCTATTAATTCTATCTACATAGTTTTACAAACCTGTATTTGTGAAATTATGGTTTTAGATATAAAATCAAAATGCTTAAAGAAAGAAGAGCAAAGGAACAAACGGCCATGTGTTTCAATCTCCAGTAAAACACATAAGACTTGATATTCCTACCTCAGCATCTTGGGATTTTGCAATGTCCACTAAAGTCTTTGCTGCAGGATGGACCACATCAAGGAGTTTCAGAATTGTGGCCCCATCATTAGAAATTGTTGCTTTGCCTTTAAAGGGACAAACACAAAGTAAAAATGTAAAGACCTTTTCTTAAATTCTGACTTCTAGCTATACTTGGAGCCCATATTCACTTTACTGGGACAGGACACAGGGTCTTGTGGTGGGAATGAACCCATCTTTTTTATAGATTTAGCTCTGGGCACAATGGGCCACCTAAAACCACACATTTCCAAAAACCATGAGCTCTTCATTTTCCCTGAACAGCAAACCTCTACTGGATGTAGAAAACATTTAAAAAAATAAGAATGGATAATCATTTAGATTATTCTTAACAGTTTATAATACACTAAAACATAATGCGGAATTTGTCTCAGCAACATGATACAACAGGAATGACCACAGGCAACTTCGGAAGGTTCTATTTCATGTTTTTAGGTCAAATCTCTACAAGGCAAGATTCCTGAACCTGGCTTCTCCCATATATTCCCAAGAGGCTCAGCATTCAGGACAATGTATGAAAAGAAGTAGCTTCACAGTGAGCAATCCTTCAGCGATCTTAAAAGCAGAGGGATTTCTGTTGCTAATCTCTGCTGGCCCCAAACACTTTAGAGGAGCCTCCTCTTCTGCACACTGGTCTGAGAAACTCTGCACTTACCTCGGCCATCCACAATGAGCTTGTCCATACCGCGGGGGCCCAGGGTAGTTCTGACAGCCTCAGCAATCACCTGGCAGGCACTGATGTTACTTACAAGCTGGGGGATGCCTTGGGAGCTATCAGTCCCCTCTTTCAACAGGATAACTGGTGTGGGCTAGAGAAGAAAGAGCAATTCACTTAAAAAAAATCTGGAGGCCCCTTTAAACCACATTTCCCCAATGTCCATCCACTGCTTCTATTCCTTAAATAGCCTCTACCCCCAGAGATAGCATGCTCTGCAGGTATACCAGAAAATCGTTTGAGAAGCACTGATTTAGTCAAAAAGAACAAATAATGTATTCCTCAGTGCCCAGTTGAAAAACCATAGCCCTTTCAGCTTCTGACCCTGTTTCCCGGGTTGAGGAGTTAGGCCACCAAACAGGAGGAAGCGGGCCGTACTCAGTGCTCACTCCGGCAAACACCCGTTCAACCGCATGAGAGCTAAATCGCAGAGAAGGAGATGGGCACTGATGCAGAATGAGATGCCAAGAGCTTCAGATGTTGACCCAGAGGTGCCCAAGCAGGTGGTTTTACCAATGATGGTAGCTGGAGTGTAGGGAAATGGCTAGGCAGATAAACAAATGGCACGTTTCTCCTGCCTCACAAAACAACAACTCTAATTTGTATAGCAGTGTTTCCATATCTCATGCTGGTTCCATGAAGCTTCCTTGTGACTGATCTCCAACCAGATACCCTAAACAAGTTTTTCTCCTCAGAACAGTCACTATTCTCTTATGACTGATTTTATGTATGTAAAACAGATAAGTGTAAACACTTTTCAAAACTTTTGTTATGTTAGTTAAGTGAGTGAAGTCGCTCAGTCCTGTCCGACTCTTTGCGACCCCATGGACAGCAGCCTGCACCAGGCTCCTCCATCCATGGGATTTTCTAGACAAGAGTACTGGAGTGGGTTGCCATTTCCTTCTCCAGGGAATCTTCCCCACCCAGGGATCGAACCCAGGTCTCCCGCATTGCAGACAGACACTTTACCATCTGAGCCACCAGGGGAAGTCATGTGTGCGCAATTAGGCTATGTTGTTATTTAGTCCCAAAGTTGTATCTGACCCTCTGCAACCTTACGCTTTGAAATTTATTTCTTACTGTGGATTGCAAATATAAAGTTTGACAGTCACTGCCCATGTCCACCCCAGGGGGTATTTCAAGTGTTCGAGTGGAGAAGACATAGAAAAGCATCAGGCTGTCTCAGTGCAACAAAAAGAGCCAGGAATTCACAAACTAGAAAGTCAAACAATCCATGAAGCTGACTCCACATTACCTGAACAATTTCTTTAAAAATCTGACTTCTTTGGCCAGTGTAGCTGGAAGGTAGTGAATAAGCAAGAGACCGGAATGAGGCTGAAGAAGCAGACAGGAATCAAATCACTACTCATCTGCAGACTATGGCAAGGAGTTTATAGATTTTATTCCTACAAAGAAGGGATGCCCTGGAAAAGCTTTTAACAGACTAATGGCATAGTCTAATTTACAATGGGGTGAAAAAACAAAAAAATAACTCTAAGAGGCAAGATATAATGAGCAATTGGATAAAAACAGGCTAGAAAGATGCACAACAAACTCAAATAAGTAAGAGTGGTAGTAAAGAAAATTTTGAAACTTGGGCATTTTGTTTCAACTTTTCCTAACAAACATATCATACATTACTTAATGGCTTCTCTGTACTCTCAGAATTCCTTCAGGTCCCGTGCAAGAAAGATGGGTTCCCCAAAGACCCCTTCTCCCAGTCCTGCTAAATCCTTCTTCAGGGCAGCCTCAAGTCATCTCTGGTCCAACCCTGCCCCAACAGAGATTTACATTATCAATCAAAAACCAACTTAAGTCTTAATCTCTTCCTAGTCCCTTCAACAGAGTCATTCACCCCACCAAGTCTAACTTATCCAACGTTTATTTTTCTCATCTCTAACTCCACAAGAGCCACACTGCCACGTTCTACCAAAACCACTTTCTTCCCACTAGGCCAACAATTCCTCAGAGCTGCCATTCTTCTCAACAGTAGTTAACATGGGCACTGGGAACAGGGGATGCCAGAACTCTCTCTGCGCTTTCTCAAGCATAATGTTTATATCGCCATTCATCTTAAAATACAAGCTTCATAAAGGTAAGGACTACACTAATTTCAATGTGTAGAGTGCCTAGATTTGGCCACATATAAAGCAATATACAGAAGCTTTTGGTACTGAAAATTCCAATTACATTATCAGTTGAAACTTGAACAGCATGGTTTGAACTGTGTGGGTCCACTTATGCCTGAATTTTTTTTCAGCAGTAAATACTACAGTACACCACCACCTGAGGTTGGTTGGATCCTTAGATACAGAGAAATCAAGATGTGGGGGGCTGACTAAATCATATGCAAACTTTTGGCTTAGCAGAGTCTGGTCCCCTAACTCCCGGAGTTATTCAAGGGCCAAATACACTTGAAAGTGCTTTATACACATCATGAAGTACGGTGGCAATCGGTTCTTATTTTTGGAAAAGCATCAGAAGTATGGTGACACTAAATTGACTGAGACTTCCTAAATACAAGTAGGAAGGGCTTGGAAGCAGCTGACCACCTTGTCCCAAGCTCCTATGCTGTACAGGCCCTACAGAAATGGCAGGCTGGGTACAGAGATCCTTTGGGGAGGAAAAGGCGGCAGGGCTGGACTGAGCCAAGCTAGGTCAACCAGGATGGTGCCTCTTCTGTCAGGCCTTCAAGGGCAAGCCCAGTTCGTGTCCTTAAGTTACTTTCCAACCGCATTTTTACTCAAGTGAAGAAACAACAGCAGAATCCAATAATCTGCCAAGGGTACCTACCATGAGAGGCTTGCTAATTTCAGCTTAATGGTCTTCGTTCTCCTTAAAAACTTTTAATAAGCATTATTTAGCTTGATGCTCTATAAAACCATAGGTGTTCATACGCTAAGGCATGCAGTGCTGAACACAAAAGCAAGGACATATCAATACCTTCTGTGTGGTTGTACCGAAGTCACAGGACTGAGCTTTTAGTGGAACCCTCTTACCTCTTTTTCAACCACAAAAGGCTTCCAGAGTATCAGGTACCAATTCAACACCAGGTACCAAACAGTAACAGCAAGAAGAGTTCTTGGTGACTTGTTTCACACACAAAAAAGGAGAGCTATAAAAAGGCAATAAGCAAGGAAACAGAGCAGGGGGTCAGTTCAGGAAAAAGCCGAGGTGGTGTTCTGGGGCTTCTTGGTGAAGGGTTTTATCACAAGTCAGAAGAACTTTGGGGGCCGGAAATGTAATACCACACTCAAAGTCACATGTCCATTAAGTGGCACGGTTAATCACAAACATAGGCATTCGGTGCGGCTCCAGAGCCCTTACTCTCAAGTGTTCTACTATGCTGCCACTGCATGAGATGAAGATGACCTCAGGGAATAGGTAACACTGAAGACCGACTGAAAAAGGCAGTACTGGATGTATGGAAGAGAGAGAGGGTACACAGAGTGACGCCAGGTTCCTACTCTCTCAGGCACAAGCAGCATTCTCAGGGCATTTGGTAGACTGCACACCTGACAGCTGTCAGTCTATGACTAAGTCAGGCAGAAGTTGAGGAAGCAGGAAAAGAACAGAGAACTGAGCCGGAGAGATAAAACCAGACAAACGACCTGCCAAGTGCACAGGGACCATAGGTCAGGGTTTTACCTCAAACACTTGAGAGCTGGCCCTGTTCAACGGCAACTTGGGGGACACCACCGAGGTTGTTTGGGGCCCATGAAAGATACCTGTGGCTCCGAGGTGGAGAAAGGGATGCCACAGAAGGGGGTAGGGGAGGGCTACAGACAGCCTCCAGGATTCACCTGCTTCCCTAAAGAAAATGAGACCCAGAATTAGGTGGCCAACTAGAAAAGCCATCTAATGTCACATCTGGAAGGGCAGATAGGGTCAGAGGCTGGGTCTTCTCACCTCTAATGCATCATCCCCACTGCCCTGCCCATTCTCCTGGTTGAGAAATTGCACCTCAGAAGCTGTACTAGGGGCCCAGTACATTCAGTAGGTACTAAAAGTTCAAACTACCAGCAGTGCTCATTTCACATGCTAGCAAAGTAACAATGCTCAAAATCCTTCAAGCTAGGCTTCAACAGTACGTGAACCAAGAACTTCCAAATGTACAAGTTGGATTTTGAAAAGGCAGAGGAACCAGAGATCAAATTGCCAACATCTGCTGGATACAGAACAAGCAAGGGAATTCCAGAAAAACTTCTACTTCTGATTCACTGACTATGCTAAAGCCTCTGACTGTGTGGATCACAACAAACTGTAGAAAAATGTTAAAGAGATGAGTATACTCGACTTATATAAGTCATATAAGTATACTAGACACCTTAACTGCCTCCCGAGAAACCTGTATGTCAAGAAGCAACAGTTACAATCAGACACGAAACAATGGACTAATTCAAACTGGGAAAGGAGTATGTCACGGCTGTATACTGTCACCCTGCTTATTTAACTTATACGCAGAGTACATTGTGCAAAATGTCTGGCTGAAGCTCAAGCTGGAATCAAGATTGCTGGGAGAAACAGCAATAACCTCAGATATGCGATGACACCATCCTAATGGCAGAAAGCAACTAGAAAGCCTCTTGATGAAGGTGAAAGAGGAGAGTGAAAAAGCTGGCTTAAAACTTAACATTCAAAAACAAAAATCATGGCATCCAGTCCCATCACTTTATGGCAAATAGATGGGGAAAAAAATGGAAACAGTGACAAGACTTTATTCTCTTGGGCTCCAAAATCACTGCGGATAGTGGCTGCAGCCATGAAATTAAAGGACCCTTGTTCCTTGGAAGGATCTAGACAGCGTATTAAAAAGCAGAGACATCACTTTGCCGACAAAGGTCTGTATAGTCAAAGCTATGGTTTTTCCAGTAATCATGTACAGATCTGAGAGCTGGACCATAAAGGCGGCTGAGTGCTGGAGAATTGATGTTTTCGAACTGTGGTGCTGGAGAAGACTCTTGAGAGTCCCTTGGACTGCAAGGAGATCAAACTAGTCAATCCTAAAGGAAATCAGTCCTAAATATTCATTGNACCTGCTTCCCTAAAGAAAATGAGACCCAGAATTAGGTGGCCAACTAGAAAAGCCATCTAATGTCACATCTGGAAGGGCAGATAGGGTCAGAGGCTGGGTCTTCTCACCTCTAATGCATCATCCCCACTGCCCTGCCCATTCTCCTGGTTGAGAAATTGCACCTCAGAAGCTGTACTAGGGGCCCAGTACATTCAGTAGGTACTAAAAGTTCAAACTACCAGCAGTGCTCATTTCACATGCTAGCAAAGTAACAATGCTCAAAATCCTTCAAGCTAGGCTTCAACAGTACGTGAACCAAGAACTTCCAAATGTACAAGTTGGATTTTGAAAAGGCAGAGGAACCAGAGATCAAATTGCCAACATCTGCTGGATACAGAACAAGCAAGGGAATTCCAGAAAAACTTCTACTTCTGATTCACTGACTATGCTAAAGCCTCTGACTGTGTGGATCACAACAAACTGTAGAAAAATGTTAAAGAGATGAGTATACTCGACTTATATAAGTCATATAAGTATACTAGACACCTTAACTGCCTCCCGAGAAACCTGTATGTCAAGAAGCAACAGTTACAATCAGACACGAAACAATGGACTAATTCAAACTGGGAAAGGAGTATGTCACGGCTGTATACTGTCACCCTGCTTATTTAACTTATACGCAGAGTACATTGTGCAAAATGTCTGGCTGAAGCTCAAGCTGGAATCAAGATTGCTGGGAGAAACAGCAATAACCTCAGATATGCGATGACACCATCCTAATGGCAGAAAGCAACTAGAAAGCCTCTTGATGAAGGTGAAAGAGGAGAGTGAAAAAGCTGGCTTAAAACTTAACATTCAAAAACAAAAATCATGGCATCCAGTCCCATCACTTTATGGCAAATAGATGGGGAAAAAAATGGAAACAGTGACAAGACTTTATTCTCTTGGGCTCCAAAATCACTGCGGATAGTGGCTGCAGCCATGAAATTAAAGGACCCTTGTTCCTTGGAAGGATCTAGACAGCGTATTAAAAAGCAGAGACATCACTTTGCCGACAAAGGTCTGTATAGTCAAAGCTATGGTTTTTCCAGTAATCATGTACAGATCTGAGAGCTGGACCATAAAGGCGGCTGAGTGCTGGAGAATTGATGTTTTCGAACTGTGGTGCTGGAGAAGACTCTTGAGAGTCCCTTGGACTGCAAGGAGATCAAACTAGTCAATCCTAAAGGAAATCAGTCCTAAATATTCATTGGCAGGACTGATGCTGGAGCTGAAGCTCCAATATTTTTGCCACCTGGCGAGATGAACTGACTCAGTGGATAAGACCGTGATGCTGGGAAAGATTAAGGGCAGGAGAAGGGGACGACAGAGGATGAGATGGTTGGATGGCATCACCGACTCGGCGGACTTGCGTTTGAGCAAGTCCGCGGAGTTGGTGATGGACAGGCAAGCCTGGTGTGCTGCAGTCCATGGGGTCGCAAAGAGTCAGACAAGACTGATCGACTGAACAACAAAATGTGTTTACTTAATGAATGAAGGGATGATGAGCGGAGTACGAGCGGAGGGATCTGTTTTCAATTATGCAGCAGCAAAGATGCAGGGAGCCGGGCAATGAGAGACCACAGCTGAGACCTTGGGCTCCGTCCCCATGCTGCCTCGGCCGGTTCTAGGAAGCACCCTCCTTCGCATCCGCATTTTTCAAGACAGCCAGAGCTTCCAAGTCTGGCCCTGGACTGCGTACGCACACTCAACCTGCAGTCATTTGACCCAGGTCATGATTATGGGGGGCTCCGAAAACCGGGTGACCGACGCAGGTTCAAGGCCCCGAAGTACCCTGGGACTTGTAGTCCCCAGCCGGCCCGACCGGAGCCTCCTCTTGAGCTCCACAAAACCCTCGCTGAGGGCAGCTGCTCCGGGCCCGGGCCAACCAGGCGGTAGCGGGCTTGGGTCCCTCACAGACAGAGGGTCGGGGCGAAAACCGAGTCAATAAGCAGGAGAAGGTTCTACAAGACTGGCCTTGGCCAGGCGGCGCCAGCTACCGACTAGATGGCAGCGGATGGGGCCGGATGACCGAGATGCGACTCACCATCATCTTGTAAGCTTATCCAGTGGTCGGCTACTCCTCTTCTCCGCGCCCGGGACGCCCAGCAAACCCACAATGCTCCGCGTCAGAGAAATCCCCAGAAGCTTCACAAAGCCGTTGGACCGGGAGAGGAAGGGGTGGGCCACTTCCGCCACTCTATGATTCGCTACCACAGAGTCGGCGTGGCTAGAAGGGTCAGAGGCTGGGCTTCGGTGAGAGATAACAGAATCGTTGGTAAGGGAAGGTTCGCCGGTTTTCCATGGTGCCATTATTTTTGAGCATGTAGAATCCTTGCTCGGCCGCGTCAGCCACTAACTAATTCCATTCCCCCTATCTCCCAAGACGAAGGGATGCAGTAAACGCATATATTTATTGACTGCTGAAAGACAGGCTTTTACTAAGCATTTGACGTGAGTGAGCTCGTTGTTAAACACTGTCGTTTTGGTAGTACCACGATCACGCCCACTTTACAGATGAGGGAACTGAGGCTGAGAGGTTAGGTGTCCAAAATCACACGTGGGCACCTGGCCCGAATGCTCGTTTTCTGGTTTGGCATTGTCAGAGCTTCCTCGAGCGTCGGGTACATCAGGCCACATCCCCAGAGCCTACTGACTACGAGCGCACAAACAGAGGATGAGCAGAGCAGGGGTCGCCAGAGACCTGGGCACTAGACTAATGCCTTCCCAAGAGGATGGTGTGTGAAGTCGCTCAGTCGTGTCCGACTCTTTGCGACCCCATGGACTGTAGCCTACCAGGCTCCTCCCTCCATGGGATTCTCCAGGCAAGAGTACTGAAGTGGGTTGCCATTTCCTTCTCCAGGGGATCTTCCCGACCCAGGGATCGAACCTGGGTTTCCCGCATTCCAGGCAGATGCTTTAACCTCTAAGCCACCAGGGAAGCCCAAGATGATGGGAAAAAGGAAAGCACAGCTAGAAGATAAATCGTTGTCTTGCGAAGCGGCCGCGGTGAGGATTCGGCCGAGAACGCACGAGCTGACTAGCCAAGACTCTCGGGGCTGAAGAGAGTCCTGCAGGTCTCCCATTCTCAGTTCCCGCCTCCTCTGGGGCCCTCCCTTTGCCTGAGAGGTCCTGCAGAGTCTAACCCAAAAAGAGAAATGCTGGGGCGGGGGCCGACAGTTGCAGTTAACAGTTTAGACCAATCAGCCCTCGGCCTCACTTCTCTCGACCAATAGGAAGTGGGCTAGGGCGTAGGGGCGGAAAATGTGGCTACATAAGCAGGCCTCAGAGCCAATCAGTCCTAGGCCTCATTCCGGTCAGCCAACCGACGGCGTGAGCGGGTCCGGGGGCGGGAGGCCAGAGCAGCTGTCAGGCCGAAGTCCGGCTAGCTACGCGCGGCGGGGTGGCTGGAAGAAGCGCGGCGCCCGGCCGGGCCCTGGAGATGGTCCCCGGCGCCGCGGGCTGGTGGTGTCTCGTGCTCTGGCTCCCCGCGTGCGTCGCGGCCCACGGTGAGCAGCAACGGGCGGGGCTAGGCTTCAGGGCGGGGCTGGCGGACCAGCTTGAGCGCGTCCTGGGCCGGGGGCCACGGGTCACCTTGGGGACCCCGCGAATTCGGAGCAAGGCAGGTCCAGACACCGGCACCTAGAGTGGGTGGATAGTGGTCCCCAGGGACATTAACTGGGAGCGGCCTGAGGCTGGGCTGTGAGTCCCCAGCTACCCACGTCGAAGGAGGGCTCCCCCTACCCCCACTAGCGCCGACTTAGGTGGCTGAGCTGGGCGAAGAACAAGAAACACCCAGGGGTACTATAAGCTGGAAATATGTGAGCACTCACATACATAAAGGGGACCCTGGAGAATGGAAAGGCTACCCACTCCAGTATTCTGGCCTGGAGAATTCCATGGACTGTATAATCCATGGGGTCGCAAAGAGTCGGACAGGACTGAGTGACTTTCACACTCACAGGAATACAAGCTGGAAATATGTGAGCACTCGCATACATAAATGGGACCACACGTTGCTATACGTGAGCTTACACGCACTTACCACATACCACACACCAAACCCATGAGAACGTAAACATATACCCATATACATACGTGAGCACATGTGTCCGTCTACACTTAATTTACACGGATCAGCGGATGCAAAGGCTAGGCAAAGATGTGTAGGGAGGAGGGGAATTTTAGTGCTAATCCAGGAAGGCCTCCTGGGAGTGTATCTCTATTTGACAGGAAGCCTCCATTCCCAGGACAAAAGGCTGTATGTGTAGCCCAGTAGCAAACCAGTAGACCTCTACCTGGTGGCTGATTAGCATGTAGAAAAGGACAGCTAAAGCCACAGTTGATCCCAGCCCTGACACACAGTAGTGACTTGTGGCAGAAGTTTCCACCCTTTCACATTACTCAATCTCTCTGGGCTAAGGAAACCAGCCAGGTAAAACATTACTAAAGAGATCCACATCCCAGAAAAATCTAGTTGTTCTGGCAATTCCCTGCCAGAAATAGCTGTTCATCCATGCAACCTTTTAGAGCACCGCTTACAGTCTAGCCACTATGTTTTTTAAGGTGGATACAATATGGAATGAAATTACACACTTAAGTCCTTGTTCTAGTGCAGGAGAGAGACAATAAAGATAATTCCAAATTACGTTAAAAGTGTCATTGGAGACAAAGTACATTTTTAAATGGGCATAAAAGGAGGGCAGTCACAGGGCAGGTTTCTCTGAGAAACTGATCTGATGGATGAATAGGAGTGAGTCTGATAAAGAGGTAGAGGTGCGGTATGGTGAGGGAACTTGCGAGAAGACTTGGGAGATGTGAAGAAACTGGAAACCAGTGTAGTTAGAACATAGGAAGGAAAGAGATGAGGTTGGAGTAGCTGCCAATGGCCAGATCAAGCAGGGCCTTGCAGACTAGAGTTTAGGTTTTAAGTGCAAAAGGAAGTCCTTGAAGGGTATTGAAGCTCTGGCAGTGGTGACATGATCATATATGCTTTAAGACTTTTTAAGGAAATTCCTGGCAGTTGTTAGGGGATCGGACCTTAGGGAGCAAGAATGGAGGCTAAGATAGACCAGTTAAAAAGCTGCATCGGCTAGGATAAGAAATGGTAGTGATTGGATGAGGGGGGAATGGCAGTGGGACCAGATGTTTTTTTTTTTAACAACAGCTACCACATCTACCACCTTGAAACTCTTAAGTCTGCTTCAGAGCAAAGATGAATTAACCCTTAGGTCACACTGGAACTCTCAGTCTCCCTGGCTCACCTCTGTAAGCAGCAGCAGTGTAAACCTCTGGGGTCACTAACTCTGTCTGCAGCAGCTCTATCCTCCCCAGGGCAGAGACCATCTATCCTACCTACTTCGAGGACATAGTTCGCTGAAGTTGGGTCTCTGGGCCCAGACCATAGCCAGCCTGTTGAAGGTATGGGGTCCACGATCTGAACCTGAACCAGCTTTTCCCCCAGAGGCTTCTCACCTGTACATTTTACCTTTCAGGCTTACGCATCCATGATTATTTGTACTTTCAAGTGCTGAGTCCTGGGGACATTCGGTACATCTTCACAGCCACGCCTGCCAAGGACTTTGGCGGTATCTTTGTAAGTTCAGGGAGGCCCCCTCATATCTGACGCTGTCTCCACATTTCCCCCTACTAAGTTGAGGTGACCTTCATCAATTCAATCAATACCTGAGTGCTGGGACACAGAAGGGGGCAGAATCCTGCTCTGTCTTCCAGGGGCTATAGAGCCAGGAAGGAAGGGCTTCCGGTGGTTCCTCTGGGTATAATACAGACCTGGGCATCACAGAGGGAAAAACTGTCTTCTTAGGGACATGAAATAGTTAAAAAAAAAAAGCCAAAGGCTCCGCTAGCTCCACTGCTGTTATTAATATGTGAGTCTGGGTCCACAGCAACTTCCCTGTATCTGTGAAAGGGAGGGTGGATAAAAAAATAAGGATTTGACCAAAAAAAAAAGAAAGGGAGGGTGGGATAGGACCACCAGACAGTAGTGAGAACTGAGTAAAAGTGCTCAAGTGTCCAGCACACAGAAATCACGTATTTCTTTCACATTTTGTGAGGAGCTGATATAATGGCATGATCAGCTCGGTCCTAACCCCTCCCAACACTTTCACCTGTTTAATTAACTTTCAGCACACAAGGTATGAGCAGATTCACCTTGTCCCTGCTGAACCTTCAGAGGCCTGCGGGGAACTCAGCAACGGTTTCTTCATCCAGGACCAGATCGCGCTGGTGGAGAGGGGGTAAGGCGCGGACAGGCACAGGCACCAGGGGAGAGTCTGAGATCAGCGTTGGTGGTGATAGTTTGAAATAACTGTTTTTAAATAACTCGTCTTTTTAAGTCTTTAAGAAATGTCTTAAAATTATCCAAGCCTTTGGCCATTTACTTGTGAGCCTCTATAAAAAAATAATCCTCATGGTTGATCCTTCTTGCACCCTCCCAGGGTGGTTGTCTGGGGAGGGAATAGCTAGGACCCTGCCTTTTCTTTGGTCTCATCATCACCTCTTCCAGGGGCTGCTCCTTCCTCTCCAAGACCCGGGTGGTGCAGGAGCACGGCGGGCGGGCAGTGATCATCTCTGACAACGCGGTTGACAATGACAGCTTCTACGTGGAGATGATTCAGGACAGTACCCAGCGCACAGCTGACATCCCCGCCCTCTTCCTGCTTGGCCGAGATGGGTGAGGGGTCCTTGTCTCTGGCTGTATTAGCACCAAACTGGGTGCCACAACTCGGGGAGGTCAAGGGCAATTACTAGTCCCTACCCACAAGCCTCATCTTGGGGTGCCCTGGTTGGAGGGCCAAAAAAGTCCTCAGGCTCTGGAACTCCCAGAGTAATGGGGACAGTGGGGCGTGATGGGGTGCTGGGAAAGTGACCATCACCACCTCTCTCCATGCCCTCCCAGCTACATGATCCGCCGCTCCCTGGAACAGCATGGGCTGCCTTGGGCCATCATTTCCATCCCAGTCAATGTCACCAGCATCCCCACCTTTGAGCTGCTGCAACCGCCCTGGACCTTCTGGTAGAAGAGTTGGTCCCACATTCCAGCCATAAGCAACTCTTGGCTGAGAAGGGAAAATCCAGGAATTCTGCTGTTCAGGATTTGGGGATAGAATTTGGGAACTGGTGGAGCCAGGTAGAGGAAAAGGGCTTGGGCTTTGGCTCAGCTAAAGGCAGCCACACCATTGGCCTTTCCTCCCCTGGGCTCCTAAGGTGTCTCATGCTATGGGAAGAGGCAAGAGCCAGGCCCTGGGGCTGGTGGGCTTGGGTCTGAACCTAAAGGGGCCAACAGCAGGTGGTTTGAGAGCCATCTGAGACCTGTCACATCCCACCTGGCTCCAGCCTCCCCACCCAGAGTCTTTCACAGCAATTGCTGGAATGGTGTAAGGAGCTGGTGTTTTGAGGACTTAATAAACCCTCAGTGACTTTTTAGCAATAAAGCCTCTCATCAGGGTTGCAACTGTGTTCTACAGTAAAGCACACAGGGGTGGGGTGGGGGGCTTCAAACACTCACTTGGTCCCATACTCTTGTTCTGAAGGGAGGAAACTGAGGCCCAGAGAGGGTACAAGGCTTGCCCAGGGTCCTTCAGGAACAGTGCTCAGACTGCTAATCCTGGATCCTGACAGCCTTCTGCTCAAGAACTCAGAAAGCAGTGGTTCAGCCCCTGAGGAAAAGCCTCCTTGTTCTGTAGCCTGGTTCTGGGGATCCACACTGGACCTCAGAGGAGCCCTGCTCTTAGACCTGAGAAAACATTTGCACAGCAGATATAGACGAGACGAGGGATGGATCCAAACTGGGGAGCTGGAGCTCCTATCTCCTGCCGTCACCTGCTCTGTCCTATGCATTTTGGCACCATCCACGTGACTGCTGCCTGCTTGTCAAGCCATCCTCCACAAAGCATTCCTGTAAAGGCCTGTCACCATTCATGTTTTATTGAGAACAGTGGGCAGGTGCGGAGGAGGGAGTGCTGGCTGCTCTGAAGAATTAACCCAATAGGCTAGTCGGGCAGATTCCACCTGATCACAATCCAGGAAAGGGCCCGTGGGGCGGCACCTGGCCTCCCTGGGATCCCTCAGCAGGGGCATGCAGCAGGCCCCCAGGGAAGGTGGGCAGAAAAGAATTGCGGGTGACAGGTTACAATTTCCACAGCTTCCAACCCAAGAGTAAGGGGTGGTGCTAATCTGGGGAGGAGGAGGACAGTCAGGGCTAATCTTGAGTATCCAGCCCAGCTCTTCTAGGTTTCTGGAAGACTTGTGTTCCTCTGTGGGGATCCTAGAGATGGAGATTGAGACCAGGAGAGCCCCTCATTGATGAAAGTTCTAGAAGACTCTAGAGCATCCTCAGTTAGGGAGCTGAGGCCTTTCATCCCCCAGGTCTCAGCCATGCTGCTAGAGTCCTAAGTGGAGGAGGGTAAGAGGAGGGGTGGTGGTCCCCCCATACCCCTCCCAAGGGAGGCAGAGACCTCTTCAGACCCTGTGAGGCTAGCCACTGTACCAGGGCCTAGAGGCAAGGCACAAGTACAGAGATTCTGGGGGAGGGGGTGATCTCTACTCCCCTGATGTCTAAACAGTGGGTGAGGTGGGGAGGNCCTCTGGCCCCAGCCAGCACACTCAGCTCCAGCCACAGAGTCTATCTGGGTGTCCAGTGCCCATGCTCCGCCAGGCATCACCTCCTTTAGGAGGCCTTCCCTGACCCTCCACGCTGTCTGTTCCCACAGCCCGTGCTCCCCTGATCCCAGAGCCGACACACAGGGCTCACTTTGCATCCCTGCCTTCCCAGCGGCACAGGATCTGGCACTGTGCCCCACACGCCGTGGGCGCCCCTGCAGGTCCCATTCAATGAATGAGCCGGGGCCCTGGTGGTGACCAGAGCCCCAAGCCCCGTGGCGCCGCAAAAGACTGTTAATGCAGCAGCCTGCTTTTTATCATTCAGACAAATTTGACAACTCTCTCGGCAGATCCCTGCCCTCGTTAACGCCCTTCTAAAAATATAAAGAGCCACCACCAACCCTTCCCCATCCCACTCGAGACCCGCCGCCCACTCCCCGCAGCTTCTGGCCAGAGGAAAAAGGAACCCAAGGGCGGTTACCATGAAAGGGGCTTTTTAGGTGGTGAGCAGGCCCATCTCACTGGGGTCCCGATCGTCGCCGACTTCTCGATCGCACACAGTTACGCTGGAGCCTGCGATGGGGGCAAAAGGCCAGTCCCGAAGCGCCGTCCTCCGGCCCGGCCCGGGGCGGCCACACCTCCCGCCCGGAACAAAGCGCCCGGCCGGTCCCCTCC
>SJYV01018322.1:724823-747766 GCA_006410875.1 Neotragus pygmaeus
TTTGGGGGGCTCCAAAATCACTGCAGATGGTGATTGCAGCCATGAAATTAAAAGATGCTTGCTCCTTGGAAGGAAAGTTATGACCAACTTGCTGCTGCTACTGCTGCTAAGTCACTTCAGTAGTGTCCAATTCTCTGCGACCCCATAGACAGCAGCCCACCAGGCTCCCCCATCCCTGGGATTCTCCAGGCAAGAACACTGGAGTGGGTTGCCATTTTCTTCTCCAATGCATGGAAGTGAAAAGTGAAAGTGAAGTTGCTTAGTCGTGTCAGACTCTTAGTGACCCCATAGACTGCAGCCCACCAGGCCCTCCGTCCATGGAATTTTCCAGGCAAGAGTACCGGAGTGGGGTGCCATTGCCTTCTCCAATAAATACGAATTTATTACAAATGCATGGGAGTTGGTGTCCTACAAAACCTGCCTTATGTAAGGTGTAAGGCAGGCATATGCATCTCCCTTTTACAATTAGATAATCGGTGTTTACCAATGTCCTTGGGTAAGTTGCAAGTTACTGTTTCAATGTCTTCATCTGTAAAATGGATACTAATAGTACGTACCTTATGGAGTTGCTGTGTAGTCACACAAGAGTTAATGCACGTAAACCATTTAGAATTGGCCAGTGAGCACTATGCAGTGATTGTGGCACTGGGAGGAATTCCTGCCTTCCAGGCTCCCATGGTATTCTGCCTCCTCAAATCAATGCCTAACATCAAAACCACTCTAGCAGGTAGAGGCGTGGTTCAGTGGCATTGTCCATAGGTGTTAGCTCTGGAACACCAATATGCCCTGTCTGCTCTGCTAAGTAAGGGCTGGAGGATATCTTGCTGAGTTCCTGTCCCTCCCCACTTCCCACTTGAGCAAATACTGGCTCTGCCTTCTGAACAACACCCACAGCCCACCCCCACCCCAGGCAGTCTGCAACATGAGATTGTGGGGAAAACGAGAACAGGTTTCCCATCTGACCCTGGGTCTAGGTCTCCTGTGCTGTGGCCAGGGAATGCAGGGTCAGAAATGAGGGTGCAGCAATGAGAGCCCCAGGGAAGGGGCCTGGGCGGGAAGGACTCTCTCTTCCGGTGAGGTCAGATCCACTGGGAGTTGGAAAGTTCTGGACGCCATAACTTTCAAATCTTACATATGCTATTTCATTTCTCAACATGTTTCTTTCTTTATATTAAAAAAAAAAAATTGGCTGCACTGGGTCTAGTTCCCTGACAAGGGATGGAACTCCTGTTTCTGGCATTCAAGCTCCAGTCTTAGCCACTGGACCATCAGGGAAGTCCTCCTCAATGTGTTTCTTTTTGAGGAGCTTTTCCTCCAAGAGGTAGAGTCTGTGTTGCCCTTCCCCCCAGGACCACCCAGACTGCAGTGCTAAAGTACCAAAAGCGGGCCTTATGAGGAGGGATACAGACACTGTTTTGGGGGTGCCTACAATGATCACGACTTAGGTGGTTGGGGAACCGTGAAGCAAGATGATGGAAAATGTGGATTTTGGAGTTGGACAAACCTGGCCTCAAATCCCAACCTTGTCACTGAACTGTAACTTCAGATAAGTGGTCTATTCACTCTAAGCCTCATTTTCTTATAAAATGGGGATGATCTCTTAAGTGAGAAAATAATACTTACCTAATGAGATTCTTACAAGAGTTGAATGAGATTGAGTTTTTAGCTACATGATAGCTATTGTGGGGAGGAGAGAAGCTATTTACAATAACAGCATGCACCCTGGAATCGGAGGAGTTGACAAAAAAACAAGAAAAAACTTGTAAAATAGAAGATGTATGAAATCTTTAAGTCTGTGCTGATTTTTAGGTAAAAAGTATGGTCACTGTGTGTCTAGGTCTGGGTTTTCCATACATAATTCACTGTATTTCAGTGTATTGTTATCTGTTTTCTATTGTTTGACTTATTTCTCTTCAAACTGTAAGTTCATGAATATATAGACATTAATATCCCTAGTTTACATATGAGTAAATAGAGCAAGAAAGGTTAACAGACTGCCTAGGTTCAAATCCCCTAGCTATGTGACCTTTTTTTTTTTTAATGCTACAGATTTAGTTTATTTTCCACACAGGCTCTTTAGAAAGCAGTCATCCCATCATTTTAGATCTTTATCTTCCAGGGCTACAATTCCAGGAATTGAAAAGAGTCGAGAATGGATGTGAAAGTCTTATAGTTATGACAAGCAGAAAATTCATGGATTTGTGAGAAATCTGGGCTGGTCTCCAGGCATGCTCAATAAACCTCTGTCTAACTTTTCCGTGGCCACCAGAGCCACCCTTTTGGAAGACAGGAGTTGTGCAGGAATGGCCGCACCCACTGCTGCAGCATTTCCTTCCCCTGGGACAGGAATCATCTGAGCACATTTCAACACAAGCTCCCAGAGTACCTCTGGGCACCTCTGGGCAGAATCCAGGTCTCTGCTGTCCTTTGACAGGAGACTTCTGAGCCCAGGTCACCTCCAGCCCCATGATGATGAAAGCCAGCAGAACAAAGATAGTGCCTGTCTTCGTGTTGGCTTCTGGTGTGGTCAGAAAAATGTATTTTAATTTACATTTATTTCCCTGAAAACTCTTTAGGTTGAGCTTTTGGATATCAGCCATTTGGATATCCCCTTTTGTGTGAAGCCCCTGTTCCAGTGGTTTCCTTATTTTTCCACTGGGATACTATCTTTTTCTTATTAATTTGTAAGAGTAGTTATGGATAGAGATAGATATTTGGGATCAAGCCTTTTATTACAGTATATATAGATGCAAATATTAAGATCTTCTTCCACTCTGTGGCCTGCCTTCTCGTTCTTTTAATACTTTCTTTTAATGAACAAGATAACTAATTGTAATAAAGCTTAACAATCTGCTTTTGTGTCCTTCAAGAGAAACCTTTTTGCCTATCTGAAGCCATGAAGGTATTCTTTTGTGATTATTGATAGGTATGCCCTTATTGCCATTTTAATTGTTTTCTGGTTGTTTTGTTGTTCTTTTTAGTTCCTTTTTCTTTTGCTCTCATCCCTTTTGATCTGATGACTATCTTTAGTGTTATATTTGAATTTCTTTCTTTCTGTGTGAGTCATAAGTGTATGTAACTAATGCTTTTCTCTTGCTGCTTTTAAATATCTTTATATTTGTAGCTAATTATATTTATGTCTAAATATAATTAAATATCTTTCATTTTTGCCATTTTAATTGCAATGTGACTTGATGTGGACTTCTTTGGGGTCATCTTATTTGGGACTCTGTGATTTTTGAACCTGCATGTGCTTCTTTTCCCAGATTAGGGAAGTTTTCACTTATGAATTCTTTGAGTAAGTTCTTTGTGCCTCCCCCCTTCTCTCTCTTTTCCTTCTGGGCCTCTGGAATGTGAATATTATCATGTTTGATATTGTTCCAGAAGTCTCTTAAACTGTCCTCATTAAAATTTTTTTTCTCTTCAACTTGGATGATTTCCATTACTCTGTTTTCTAATTTAATGTTTCTCTGTATCATCTAATCTACTGTCGATTCCTTCTCCTTTTTTTTTTTTTTGGTATAAAACAGCACAGATTTATTATATTATAGTTATAGTTGTCAGAAGTAAAAACTGGATCTCTTAAGACTAATTCAAGATGTTGACAGGGCTGTCTCCCCTCTGGAATCTCCAAGGGAAGAATCTGTTTCCTTGCTAGTCATTTCTTATTTAATCTGTTCTCTTGCTTTTTGCAAGCTTCTAGAGGCTGCTAGTATGTCTTTGCTCTTAGCTAGCCTCTTTCTCCTTCAAGTGCAGGAGCATAACCTCTTTACATCTTCCTTCCTTTTTCTGACATTCTTGCTTGCGTGTTTTGTTTTTGTTTTTGTTTTTTTGTGTGTGTGGCTGTGCTGGATCTTCGTTGCTGTGCGGGCTTTTCTCTAGTTGCGGGGAGTAGGGGCTACCCTCTAGCTGCGGTGGCCTCTCTCGTTGCAGATTATGGGCTCCAGGGCACGTGGCTGTCAGTAGCTGCAGCCTGTGGGCTCTAGAGCACAGGCTCATTAGCTGTGGCATGTGGACTTGGGGCAGCATGTGGGATCTTCCTGGACCAAGCATGGAACCTGTGACTCCTTCATTGGCAAGTGGATTCTTTACTAGGGAAGCCCTCGCTTTCTTCTTATAAGGACCCTTGTGATTACACTGGGTCTATCCAGATAATCCAGAATTTTTCCCCTCAACTCAAAATTCTTAGCTTGATGACCGGTAACAATTTCACTTCAGTAATTATCTTCAAATCTCTTTTATCCTTCTTTATAAATTTCTGATGCCTTATTAAACTTCCCATGGTTCATCTACTCTTTTCCTCAGTTTGTTGAGCATCTTTTATGATCAGTACCTTGAACTCTTTATTGGATAGATTGCTTATCTGAAGATAAGTAGGCTTTACTTAGTTCTTCTTCTGGAGTTTTGTGTGGCTTCTTTGTTTGCAACATGTTCTTCTGTTGCCTCATTTTACTACTTCTCCATGTTTATTTCTATGTGTTAAGTAGGTTGGTTACATTTCCTGATCTTGGAGAAGTGATCTTATGCAGGTGACATCCTGTGGAGCCCAGTAATACACTCCCCTCTCTCCGGGTGCCTCCTAAGCAGGCTTCATGGGCCTTTCTGTTGTGGTGAGGCTGACTACCATGGGCATGCTTGTAAGTGGGGTTGGCCACCAGACCAGTTGGCTGCCAGGTCTTACCTTGGACAGTGGTTGCTGGCCACTGGTAGGTGGAACCAGGTCCTGGGGTGCCTGGCTATGGGGGCTGGGGAGGCTGATGCTGAGCCATTTTTCGGGCAGGGCTGGGTCCTTGCATGTCTGGCTGCTCAGCCCTGGGGGTCTTGGAACTGGTTCTGACCTGCTCCTAGCATTATAAACTATAGGGGGATTCCAAAATTGTACTTTGCAACACCAGTGTCCTGGTAGAATGATCTCCCCTAAATGGCTGCCCCTAAGGGACTACCAGTTGCTTCATGCTTCTCTGGGAGGTTTCCCCAGGATCAGAAAGTAGGTCTGACCCAAGCTCATACAAATTATTGCCATTGTGTTGGATCTCAGACTATATAATATTTTGGTGTGCCCTCTAAGAACAGAGTCTCTGTTTTCTACTGTTGCTGGCTCTCCCGTATGCAAGCCTTCAAAGCCAGATGTTCTGGGGCTCATCTTCTGGTACAGAACCCCCAGCCTGGGGGCCTAAATGTTGGGCTCAGACCCCTCACTTCTTGAGAAGAACCTCTACTGATGTGATTAGCCTCCCGTTTTGGCATTTCCTATGTAGGGTTGGGGGTCTTGACCATACCAGGTCTCTGCCCTCCTACCTGTCTTGTGGGTCCTTCTTTATATCTTTGGTAGTGGTGGTTTAGTCGCTAAGTTGTGTCCGACTCTTGCGATCCCACAGACTATAGCCTGCCAGGCTCCTCTGTTCATGGGATTCTCCAGGCAAGAATACTGGAGTGGGTTGCCATTTCCTTCTCCGGGTTTTATGTCTTTAGTTGTAGAAAAATCTTTTCTGCTGGTCTCCAGGTTGTCCTAATAGATAGTTGCTCTGTAAGTAGTTGTAAATTTGTGTGCTGGTGGCAGGAGGTGAGCTCAGGGTCTTCCTACTCCACCATTTTGGCCATATCTCTTCAGTGAAAGAAAATTCGGCAATATGGATGAAACTTGAGGACCTCGTGCTAAGTAGTAAGCCTATCACAATAAAACAGATACTGTATGATTCCACTTACATAAGGTAGAGTAGTCAAAATCATAAAGACAGAAAATATAATGGTGGTTGCTAGGGACTAGGTGGAGGGGACTACAGGAAATTATTATTTAGTGGGTATAGAGTTTCAGTATACAAGATGAAAAGAATTATGGGGATGGATGGTTGTGACGGTTATAGAACAATGTAAAGGTGCTTAATACTACTAAATGCACACTTACAATTGGTTAAGATGATAATTCTTTGGACATTTTATCACAATTTTTTAAGAAATGGGAAAAAAACCAATGAGGTAGTCTCTTTTAAGTACTGAGAGACATTAACTGTCTACATAAAATTTATATCCATTGAAACTATCATTCAAGAGAGAGGTAAAAGTGAAAACATTTTCAGACACACGGAGGCCAAGAAAGTTTGCAACCCAAAGGCCATTCCTTACGAAACCTATTTAAAGAGTAGTTTAGCAAGGAAAAAAACCCAAGAGGTACAGATATAAGAAAAATATAGAAGATGATTAATTAGCAACTGTTTATTGTTAAAAAGAATCTTTTTAAATTAAAAAAGCTAAAGCTTCGCATAGCAAAATAAGATTGAATGCATTATGCAATGGGCCTCTTAATGTCATTGTCCTGTTCAGGAGAAAAATGTAAGATATTGGCTAATTTTACATTTAGTAGACAAAAATAATAGTTAAGAATGTATATTAACTACTTAAGGGCAAAGACTAAAAGAATAGAAATGCAATGCATATCTTCCAAACCAGTAAAGAGTTTTTAAAAGGGGGTAGGATGTATATGGAAAATTTTATCAGTTCTCTAGAAGGTAGGAAAGGTGTCAAACAGAAATTTTAAAAAGAATGCTAAACAGAAAATACAAAAAAAGATTGCAGAAAAAAGTCCAAATAGAGAAGCAGTCATATTGCAACATAAAAGACAGAACTCTTGGCCTATGTTTAAGTGAGACGAGTGTTTATTCCAAAACAGGAGAAAAGGCCAGGATAGCTTTCCTAACTCCTTAAGATGTTTTTGTGAAGAGCTAAAAAGAGAAAGAGAGAGATTATTGTTCCCAGAATCTGTCTGAAGAATTTACTAGAAAAAAATTTTTTTTAGACAACTAAAGTGGTCCATTCTGAAGGAGATCAACCCTGGGATTTCTTTGGAGGGAATGATGCTAAAGCTGAAACTGCAGTACTTTGGCCACCTCATGAGAAGAGCTGACGCATTGGAAAAGACTCTGATGCTGGGAGGGATTGGGGGCAGGAGGAGAAGGGGACGACCGAGGATGAGATGGCTGATGGCATCACGGACTCGATGGACATGAGTCTGAGTGAACTCCGGGAGATGGTGATGAGCAGGGAGACCTGGCGTGTTGCGATTCATGGGGTCACAAAGAGTCGGACACGACTGAGCAACTGAACTGAAAGTGGTGGGACAGAAATTAGAATTAATCATAATGGCAAGAATCATCAGTGGCCTCTAACATCACAATCAGAAAAACAACTAGAAGTTATGTGCCTACTGGTGAAGGTATGCAACTTTATGTATGAAGTTTTCTTGTCAAAAAAAATGTCAAACATGAATCTGATCAAGTCTTTAGATCTAAATGCCAATTCACAGAACATATAGTGGGCAGACAGAGAAGGCAGTGGCATCCCACTCCAGTACTCTTGCTTGGAAAATCCAGCCTGGTGGGCTGCAGTCCATGGGGTCGCTAAGAGTCTGATACGACTGAGTGACTTCACTTTCACTTTTCACTTTCATGCATTGGAGAAGGAAATGGCACCCCACTCCAGTGTTCTTGCCTGGAGAATTCCAGGGACGGAGGAGCCTAGTGGGCTGCTGTCTATGGAGTCACACAGAGTCGGACTTAGCAGNGAGCTTGACGTAATATGGTAGACTCGCTATGTCCAGCTCTAGGCCTGGTCCATTTGCAGAGAATACCGTTTCCTGGCACGTGCTGGAGTTCCCAGATCTGAACCTCTTAAGATGCCCCAGGGCAGCCACACGCCCTGTAGGACAACTGACAACTCGCTGCTTGGCGATGCCCAGGTCCCACCCGGCCAGGAGGCCCAGCCAGGGGCAGGGCCAACCTCAACTTCAGGAAAACTCTAGTGAACAGTAGAGTTCCTCTGGCCTTTCCAGATGGTTATTCTATGTGTATATCCCCTCCCTCAACTTTTTATCACGACATCAAATGTAACTTATCATGGGCCTCCATATCAAGGCAAGTGAGAGACAAACAGAAGGAATGAGCCATCTTCCCTGGTTTTGTGTCCTGCAGCTTCAAAGTTGAAATGCTTCCTTGTCTCAGGAATGTCAGGATGCTCTAGAAATTCCCTTTAAAGTCTCAAAACCCCCCATTCCCCTCCTTACTGCTTCTGAGATAGAATGCAGGCCCTACCCAGCACACGGATAAGAAAATCCCACTGAAGGCTTCATGGCTGTAATTCACTTGGGCTTCTTCCCATCCCCTTGGGAATAAAAATTAAAAGGAGCATCTGTTAGGGTTTGACAGAACCGCCTCACCGGGAGCATGGTATGAGTCCCGTGGATAGAGGAACGGGGTCAGAGTAGAGCGGCCACCCTATAAAACAGGAGGAAGCCCCAGTAAAAAGACAGCCTTTGAAAAAGGACCCCCGGGGCCAGACCGGTTCGGTGGGAAACAGATGTGCCTGTGACCCAAGAAGGGGCTCTGTGTCTTTCCCCGCCTCCGCGCCTTCCAGCTGCACAGCCCCAGGCTGGCCGTTATCATGGCCAGCCCAGCGTGGAGCCGGAGCCTCAAGCTTGCTGGGAATAGAGATGCATTTTCAGCTTTCAGATACGGCTGGGCGATCAGAAGTCCCCTGTACTCACAACACTAATAAGTGTTCCCAATTAAAACATCAAGTCTAAACAGGGAAAGTGGGAGGGACCTTGGATCCAGTCCTTGAGGGAACAGTTGGGAGAAAGTCTTTAAACTGTATCGTCTTCGGCCTCGGATTAAAGGAACTGATTATTACTTTCCCTCTTTATCACTGAAGTCCTCTTGCCACAGAAGACTGAAAATCTTTCACGCACGACTTCTCCCCACACCCATCTGCCTCCTGGTCCCTCCTTAACTGGACAGAGGGTCACACTGGGCCCTCGCCCACCCTCCCCTGAGGGCATTGACAGATGCTGGCTTCCTCCCAAGCCTGTTCTCTCGCACCGTGTGCCCGGACGTCACCACACAGGCCGGCCAACGCTGGTCCCTCCTGGCAGCTGCGTCCACATCGGAAAGTCTTCCTCCTCTGGTTCACGTTGTCTTTATGATAGATTGTGTTTTGGATAGGAATGTTGATGCTCTCCTGATTTTTGAGATGGATCCCAGGTCCCCATTCTGTCGCAAATCCCTTAGACCACCTTTGTGCTGATTCAGTTCACACCTGACTCACTGTATGTCTGGTTGATGGAGGCCAGCCAGCTGGTTTAATGCTCACAGCTGACCTCCATCAGAGGGGGAGGTGATCTGAGCTCCTAAAGGGGCTGATGTCTAAGCCAAGTCTGTCCCGCTCCAGAGGCAGAGCTCTAACCACTGCCCTACACTCCACCTGCTCAGCGATCCTCACCTCCCAGCCGCACAGAAGGAACAGAATGGTTGAGAGAAGATCGTAAAACGTGAATGCTGGACATGACCTCTGTGCTCCCAGACCAGCGCCATCCTCACTACACAATGAGAAAGAGTGAGCACCAACAGTCTTGTTCAAGGCCAGCCACCTTATTAATGGAAGACAGAAAGATCCTGTGGAAATCAGACAACTGTGTCCTCTTTGTGATGGCCCTGGGCAATGGTTTTATGAGGAAGATGTTGGAAACTAGGACTGAATGTGGGGCTGAGATTTGTATGTGGGCTGAATTTCTCCAAGCTCCTCACTTCACCCATATGGTGGAAACCCAGGGAGCTGTGTCTAAGCTCCTTCTACCAATAAGGGAGCCTGCACCAAAGGCGAGGGGGGGTGGAACACAGCTCTCATTTACCCTGGTGGCTCTTCACGTATTGTCTCCAGTAACCCTGCTTTACCTGTCCCAACTGGGGTGGCTCCTAACTGGAGACTCAGGTGGTAATTCACAACATCTGGCCTCATCGTTGATGTCTGGGTTACCCTAGAACACGGGGTAAACGTAGCCAGAAATCAAAGGCATGTGGTGTGATCAGCAGAAGCCTGGACCTTTCCGCGTCCCCTTCCCACCGTCCTCAGATGGCGCATGTCCTCTGCAAAGCTGACTCCTCACAGCAGGGCTGCTCAGAGGAGAAGTGCATTGGGTCTACAAGCAGTTTGAGTCACCTCCCTAACCTCGATACGGCGTCTGGGAGAGAATCCAGCCTCGTCTCTTTCCACTGCTGGTCTCAGGCAGTTCATTCCTGAAGGTCAAACCCAAGTCCATCCTACCCTGTTCCCTGGACCCTCTGCTGGGGACACATCCACGGTGTGGATCCCATTCCTCCTCCTGCCATTCTCTCTGAATTGCTCTGGCCTTCAGCCTGAGCTAGCTGAAAACTTTATTTTGTTTATTTGTTTATTCATTTATCTTTATTTTCTGTTGGTTCTTTTCTTCTCTTTTTGGTAGCTCCCATCACCCCTCCTAATTTGGAACTCTTTGAGGACCAGCGCCTGGCACAGCTCACACCTGGCACGTCTCACCCCCAGCACAGCCTAGAGAGGTCTTTGGGGGCCATCCATCGAAGACAACAAAGCCATCTGTGCCGTGGCTCCTGTGTCTTGAAAGAGGAAGCCGGTGACACAGGTTTATAATGAGGCTGTCTGTCACTAGAACATTGGCACTTTCAGGGCAAAGAATGCTTTTTATAGATGAAGAGGTGCTGCTTGGGGGCTGAGGAATGGGGGCCTGGGCAACCGCAGATTAGGAAATGCTTCTTCTCTACCTCAACCACATGTCCTGAATTTGTTCTTGTTGTTCCTGCCCGTGGGGAGGGGCAGAGCCTTTACTGTCTGAGCAGAAGCTTCTCCCAGCGGCTTCTGACTGCAACGCGCAGATGGAGTGGGCCTGTCGGGCAAGGCTTGTGGTTCCTCTAATGAGCAGCGTGAAGGTGAAAGTGTGAGTCGTTTAGTCGTGTCCAGCTCTCTGCGACCCCATGGACTATAGCCCCGGCTCCTCTGTCCGTGGCCAGGCAGCAGTGTTGGAGTGGGTTGCCGTTTCCTTCTCCAGGGAATCTTTCCAACCCAGGGATCAAACCCAGGTCTCTTTTGTCTCTGGCATTGGCAGGGGGTTCTTTTCCAGTAGTGCCACCTGGGAAAGCCCGTTTCTCTAGAAGACATTTCATAAAAAGTCCTATTTGGGAAGGAAGGCTGGCTGGGCGCAAGCCATTTCCAAAAACACAGGCAGCTGCACAAAATTGCTGAGTGTTCCTGTCCTGAGACCCAAGGGGATATCAGGCTGGGGGTGGGTGTGCTGAGAGAAGGGGTCGGGGTAGGAGGTAGCCTCGGGCAGAGAAGGAATGAAGGAACTGGGGGTGCTCCCCTTCAGCAGACAAAGCCACTGAGGCTGTGGGTGTGCAGTGAGCCCAGCATGATGTCAGGTGACACTGGAACCCCTGATGGCTGCAGAAGCAATGTGTAAGAAGCAGGCTTCTCTAAGAATTCATATGGGAAGAGACACTTACGACCGAGCATAGTCAAGAAGGCTGGGGGAACTTGTGCGACGTCTACAAGGATAGAAAACTAAGTACAAGGGTGTGTGTGTCTGTCTGTCTGTCTGTTTGTGTGTGCATCTGTGTGTGTGTTTGGGGCTGCATCCCAGGATCAGAAGATGGCATGAAATGTACAAGAAAAAATAAATGCCCTGTGTTTGGAGGTATAGGTGTTGTTAGAAGGTTTAATCAACTGGGGACAGAGGTGTGACTAGTGACAGCTACTGCTTAGATGCTCAGTCATGTCCGACTCTGTGACCTCGTGGACTATAGCCCACCAGGCTCCTCTGGTCATAGGATTCTCCAAGNCCACCAAACCAGCTTTACAACAAATGCTAAAGGAACTTCTCTAGGCAGGAAACACAAGAGAAGGAAAAGGCCTACACAAAATAAATCCAAAACAATTAAAATGGTAATAGGATCATACATATTGATAATTACTTTAAATGTAAATGGATTAAATGCACCAACCAAAAGACATAAACTGGCTAGTTGGATGAAAACATGTGCATGTATGCACTTCCACTTACTGCATCACTCTACTTAACCCCCCAGATTGTATGTTATTGTTTGATATTGTTAAGCTAATCATGTTTCCATTATAGCTTGCAATTGTAATTATCTTTTATCTGGCTATTGATTGTGAAAACTGATAAATGTCTTCTACTATTGTGGTTATGTAACTATTATTCACTTAATACCATTCTATGTTGATTGGTCAATAGAAAATAATAGAATTCTATATCACTAAAACTACCATTTAATAGAAGAACCAATAATCACTTTTAAAAATTCAGATACATATCAGAATTATCTCAGAATTTTTTGAAACATACAAATGTTCAGATGTTGCTTTCTTTCTCCAAAGCTGCAGATGTGTTTTTAATGAGCACCATGTTTAAAAATAGCTGGACTATAAGACGATCTTCTACTTTTATCTAGTTTGTTTCACTTTTCCTATTTCATATTCAGTGTTCCTATTTCACTTAGTTTATGTTTTCCAATTTCTCCATCTCCTTTTTGTTGTTGACCTTTCTCAAGCCTTTATCAAGCATAGTAGAAAAACTTTTGTATACATATATATATGTAAATAGTGTGTATAATATCAATTCAGTTCAGTGGCTCAGTCATGTCCAACTCTTTGCGACGCCNATAAGAATTATTGGAAATGATGGCAAAACAAAGCTAGAAATAGAGATCATCTTATTGTTAGAGATTATCATGAATTGTCAGTACATTTGAAACATTATATAAAACAGATCATCTTCCAGAAATATATAAATTATTAAAACTGACTTTAGAAAAAATAGAAAACAATATGCCACTAACTGTTCAATTGGTAATCAAAATTTTACAAATCGTTTTTCCTTTCAGCCTCCCAAATCCAGTCCCAACAGTTTAAGAAATTCTGGTTTTATACTGTTTCACAGTTGAAAAAAGGGCAAGCTACCCAAATCACTTTTGAGGCTAGCATAACCTTGATGTCCAAACCAGAAAATAATATACTGTGAGACAAAAAATTTTAAACCAATTATTCTTATGATCCTAAGGTGCTGAATTGTTAAATAAAATGTTAGCAAATCAAATTTGGCAATTTATATAATAATAATCATGATCAAGTAGGGTTTGTCCTGGGAGTGTAAGAAAACATCATAAAATCTGTTAAAGTATACACCATATTTACAAAATAAAGAAGAAATGTGATACTTTAAATAGATGCAGAAGAATATTTAATAACATTCTACAATCATTTAAAAAATGACATTTTTAGTAAACCTCAGGGTGAAAAGGTAGATATCAAAGTAGTAGTCTACAAAACTAGATTGAAGAAAAATATAATGATCTTAATAGACATAGAAAAAAATTTTTATAAAATTCAACACTCATTCACTTAAAAATTATACACTTTACTGAACTAAAGGTAAAGGATGGTTATTAAAAACCTATAGCAAGAATTATATTTAAAAATGAAACTTCAGAAGCAGCCCTAATTAAAGTTAAGAGTAAGACATGTATATCCAATGTTGTAGTGTCTATTTATCATTTTTGTTGTTGTTCAGTCGCTCAGTCATGTCTTACTCCTTGCAACCCCATGATGGCAGCATGCTAGGTTTCCCTGTCCTGCAACATCTCCCAGAGCTTGCTCAAACTCATGTCTTTTGAGTCGGTGATGCCATCCAACCATCTCATCTTCGGTTGTTCCCTTCTCCTCCTGCCTTCAATCTTTTCCAGCATCAAAGTCTTTTCTAATGAGTCAGTTTTTCGCATCAGGTGGCCAGAGTATTGGAGCTTCAGCTTCAACATCAGTCCTTCCAATGAATATTCAGGATTGATTTCTTTTAGGATTGACTAGTTTGATCTCCTTGCAGTCCAAGGGACTCTCAAGAGTCTTCTCCAGCACCACAGTTCAAAAGCATCTGTTCTTCGGCGCTCAGCCTTCTTTATAGTCCAACTCTCACATCCATACATGACTGCTGGAAAAACCATAGCTTTGATGATATGGACCTTTGTTATAAATATAGAAAAAGAAAAAAAGGAGCTTTCTTTTTTTCAAAAAGGCATAGTTTTATGACCTCAGGATAAGAAATAATTCCTTAAATACAAGAAACACAATAAATGTTTAAAACA
This sequence comes from Neotragus pygmaeus, assembly GCA_006410875.1. Lineage (NCBI taxonomy): Eukaryota > Metazoa > Chordata > Mammalia > Artiodactyla > Bovidae > Neotragus > Neotragus pygmaeus. Next base: position 738,803 of record SJYV01018322.1, read on the forward strand.
TTCAAACGTAGAACTCCGTACAATAAAAGACACCATAAACAAAGATAAAAAGACAAATCACAAAATGAGAGAAGATATTTACAACCCACAGAGCTAACAGGATTTGATTAGAAAATCTAATCCACTTGGGGTGATGTGGAGACCCCATGGACTACAGCCTACCAGGCTCCTCTGTCCATGGGATTTTTCAGGCAAGAGTACTGAAGTGGGGTGCCATTGCCTTCTCCGTTATATAACTATAGGAACTAGTTAAACAGTTCATAGACAGATATTGCTTCTGCATCTAGTACTGAGACTTCAAGTAGGTAGGTAGGCAGTGAGGAATGAAAGTGGACATGAAGTGGAGAGGAATGGAATCACTGGAACCTTTGAGGAAGAGCTGAAACTCACAAGAAGAAATTGAAACTCACTTTGTTCACTATCTTGAAGCCTCCAACTTCCGTGATGTAAGAGATCGATAGCTGAATCTGGTGTCTTTCATCTCAGAGCTAAACTTGTACCTAGCCCAGGAGTTGAAGAAGCTGAAGAAGGAGACCCAATGAGACCTAAAAGCTGCAGACTCAGCTCCTGCCTTACATCAGTAAAGTGAACCAACAGGTCCACAGCTCTTTGCTTGAGCTGCAGTAACACCTGACCAGTGACCTTCCAAGTATAAACTTAGCTACTTCACTTCTGCCTTTCATGGAAATTTCTCCCGTGCCCAGTCCTAACTCAGAACCATAGAGGAAAGGAATTCTAGGAAGTATGATTCCAGCTTAGCTAAGGAGACAAAGTACAAACCCATCATTGTCCACCCTTTGTCAACTTGGCATCCATAAATACTTGTTTTCACCAGACCTAACTTTCAAATAAAGGTTGAAAGCAAATGACAGCAAAACTGTGTTTCTGCTTAACATGATATACCTATTTCTGTACAATGAAAATATGTCATATCAATTAGGTATTCATGCGGAAAAGGTTCATTTCTAACTCTCCCCTGCCAAAAGAGGATATAAAGTCTACAGTCGCTCAGTCGTGTCCGACTCTGTGCGACCCCATGAATCAAAGCACACCAGGCCTCCCTGTCCATCACCATCTCACGGAGTTCACTCAGACTCGCGTTCATCGAGTCAGTGATGCCATCCAGCCATCTCATCCTCAATCATCCCCTTCTCCTCCTGCCCCCAATCCCTCCCAGCATCAGAGTCTTTTCCAGTGAGTCAACTCTTCACATGAGGTGGCCAAAGTACTGGAGTTTCAGCTTTAGCATCATTCCTTCCAAAGAAATCCCAGGGCTGATCTCCTTCAGAATGGACTAGGTGGATCTCCTTGCAGTCCAAGGGACTCTCAAGAGTCTTCTCCAACACCACAGTTCAAAAGTACCAATTCTTTGGTGCTCAGCCTTCTTCACAGTCCAACTCTCACATCCATACATGACCACAGGAAAAACCATAGCCTTGACTAGACGGACCTGAGTTGGCAAAGTAATGTCTCTGCTTTTGAATATGCTGTCTAGATTGGTCATAACTTTTCTTCCAAGGAGTAAGCGTCTTTTAATTTCATGGCTGTAGTCACCATCTGCAGTGACAGGTTCACAGTTTTCCTAGTTTGGTGATGTTCACTTCTCTTCTAGCTAAGTCACACTACCCATTACATCCTGTAACAATTAATGTTAAAAATTTATTTATACAGTAGAGGAATTGGAAGGGAAGGAAAATTTTGGTTAAAAGACAAAAATATTTACATTGAAGTAAGAAGAAAAATTTTGTCCTTATTCCTGCAACAGGTTGTGTTGTTTTAGCTGGTATTTGTAAATACTCTTCCACTCCCCATTTCGTATTCCCTGCCTGATAGGGTGACCTTTGTTGCTGGTATGTGCCAATAGCACTCCTTCTTGTATTAGTGTGTAATCGTTTTGCTGTGGGTTTTAAGTTTTGCTATGGATTTTAAGATACTCCCCATCCCCCACCCTTGATTGTCAGGACAACCACCCCAGGCAATACAATGACCTTCTTTGCCTATTGATTCACTGGCAAGAGAAGCCGGAAGTAGCCAGGGCCAGTCTCAATTTACAGTTCAGTGGAACCACTTCTGTGTCTCCTGAGAAAATATTTCTCTTTGGGGAACTAATATTCTAAATAGCAGAGCCCAAAGTTTCGGAGACAGAAAGCAATAATTCTGCTAGAGAAGTTCTGTGTGTTATTTCATCTCTATGTTCAGCTTCCTGACCCATGAATCCTTGCTTTGAGAGAAAGAACACCATATGTCAGTTGCTCATTTAGAGCATACCTTGCATCCTGAAGGGCATTGCCCAACCCCTCAAGGTGTTGCCACTCAGCTGGCACCATAACTGAGTCTTCAAAAAACTATTCTACTGTACTCAGGCCAAGTTACTTTAGAGTGATGGGGAACAGGAAAAGACTAGTGGATTCCATGAGCCTGAGCCCATTGCTCCTCTTCATTTGCTATAAAAGAAATTCTTCAGCCAGAAGTAATGTTATGTGCAATGCCATATGGGTAAGGCATCCTTTATGTTCATAGATGGTGGTTTTGGCAGAAGCATTGTGGGCAGGAAAGGGAAAATCCATGTCAGTTACTGAGTATTCCAGTGAGAACAAAGCCCTGTTCCTTCCTATGTAAACAACCTGCCACCAGGTGGCCGATTGATTTCCACCCTGGGAACTCAGTGTTGGCTTCTACTCTCGGCAGGATGGGCACTCAGCAGTGGCTGTAGCCAGACTGGTGTTGGTGAATGAGAGTCCATTACTAAGCCCATACATGACTTCCATCCCTCCCGCCATGGCCACATTTTTTCATGAGTCCATTATAGTAACTATACCTACTTTGTCTTTGGAAATTAAGTACCATCACTTGGTCCCTGCTAATGTGAGATTCCATCATCTCCACTGAATTTGGGGAACCAGGTGAATGTTGTAAATTCCTCCATCATTTTTGGTCAACAGAGAATAGCCACCATAGACCTCTTCAAAGATATCAGAGCTCTCCTGTGAATGTGTTTTTCACAGATTTGATGAAAGGAGTGTTTTCTCGACTTTCTGGAGCACATTTCTTAGGTGGTAGGTAAATAAGTCTTATATGATAAATCTACTGTAGCATTTCAATCTTCCTTAACCTTTGAATATTTTCTTCTACTGTATACCAAAGAAGTTTTGACCTTCTAACTTCCAGATTTAAATCAACCAACTGAACAGATGGTTGGAAACGCTCAAGCTCTATACATTTCCCTAGATTTCTGTTGATGTAAAATGGTAAAGTCATGCAATTATTTTGGTGTTTGTCATACCTTCTCATGGATCATGCTTTGTATTTCACCCTTTAAAGTCTGTCTGGACTTGAGCCTATGAGCAGTGGAGGTAGATCCTGAGAAAAATCAAGACCACTACTTCAGAGAAGGCCATTACAGGCCCCACAGACAACAAAGATTCCTTACTGGGATGGAAGAGTCATTGCCACTGAAAAAAGAGGTTCAACAGAACTTATGCACTCAAGGTCCCCAGGTTCACTGGATCTGTCAATACACGTCTCCATACTAACTTTCATGGTCCTACTCCTTCACAATCAACTTCCTAATTTTAACAGAAGAGTCTTATGAGGCTTATACAAGCCTCTTAGCCTCCTCCATCAGAGGGTAGACAAAAGAAGCAAAACAAAAACAAAAACAAAAACAAAACCCATAGTCCTGTAGTGACTGAAACAAAAACCACATTACAGAAAGTTAACCAGCATGAAAAAGCACAAAGTTATATCCCAGATGAATGGACAAGAAAACCCCAGAAAAACAACTAAATGAGGTAGAGATAGGCAACCTTCCAGAAAAATGATTTAGAATAATGATAGTGAAGATAATTCAGAGTCTCAGAAAAAGAATGGAGGCAAAGATTGAGAAGATGCAAGAAATGTTTACCAAAGACCTACAAGAACTAAAGAACAAACAAGCAGAGATGAATAATACACTAGAAGGAATCAATAGTAGAATAACTAAGGCAGAAGAACAGATAAGTGACCTGGAGGNAGAATGGAGGCAAAGATTGAGAAGATGCAAGAAATGTTTACCAAAGACCTACAAGAACTAAAGAACAAACAAGCAGAGATGAATAATACACTAGAAGGAATCAATAGTAGAATAACTAAGGCAGAAGAACAGATAAGTGACCTGGAGGACAGAATGGTGGAAATCAGTCACAGAGCAGAATAGAAAAAAAGAGTGAAAAGAAAAGAAGACAGCCTAAGAAACCTCTGCTTCTGCTAAGTCACCTCTAGGACAACATTAAACACACCAACATTTGCATTGTAGGGGTCCCAGAAGGAGAAGAGAGAGAGAGAAAGGACCTGAGAAAATATTTGAAAAGGTAATAGTTGAAAAATTTCCTAACATAGGAAAGATACAATCAATCATGTCCAGGAAGTGCAGAGTCCCAGGCAGGATAAACCCAAGGAGGAACATACCAAGACACATAGTAATCAAACTGATGAAAATTAAAGACAAAGATAAAATATTAAAAACAACAAGGGAAAAATGACAATATACAAGGGAACTCCTATAAAATTATCAGTTCATTTCTCAACAGAAACTCTACAAGCCAGAAGGGAATGGCATGATATGTTTAAAGTGATGAAAGGGAAGAACTTAATTGAGAATACTCTACCCAGCAAGACTCTCATTCAGATTTGACAGAGAAATCAAAAGCTTTCCAGACAAGCAAAAGTTAAGAGAATTCAGCACCACCAAACCAGCTTTACAACAAATGCTAAAGGAACTTCTCTAGGCAGGAAACACAAGAGAAGGAAAAGGCCTACACAAAATAAATCCAAAACAATTAAAATGGTAATAGGATCATACATANTCTTTAGCTTCTCTTATTTTCTCAGCTATTTATAAATCCTCCTTAGATAACCATTTTGCCTTTTTACATTTCTTTTTCTTGGGGATGGTCTTGATCACTGCCTCCTGTATAATATAATATATATATATTTTAGAAAACATGTATAATATATATAATATAATATATAATTATATTTTATAACATAATATATATTTTAGAAAACATTAATTTTTGCCCAGCTTAAAAATGTGTAACATTTAGATTCCACTTGTTTGATTTAGTATGAATAAAAGGCTAGATTTCTCATTTATATTCACTCAAAAATTTAATATAATTGCATGCATTTTGGCAACTAATATTATTGCTAAAATCTAGAAATTTTATCTTAATGATTTAAAAAAATTTTGGAATGAAGCTTGAAACTTCTAATCCAATTCTGAGAATATAAAGAAATACTATGCTGTAAAAGAAACAGCAAATGAACATGTGATACAATATTATTAACTAAAGTACAGAGTTTGTTCAAATTTAACAAAATGTTATGCTAGTGTCCATTATTTGCCAAGGAACCTGTCTGCTGAGGTAGGAGATGTAAGCAATGCAGGTTCAATACCTGGATTGGGAAGATCCCCCTGGAGGAGGGCATGACAACCCACTCCAGTATTCTTGCCTGGAGAATCCCATGGACAGAGGAGCCTGTGGGCTGCAGCGCATAGGGTTGCAAAGAGTTGAACACGAGTGAAGTGACTTGCAGCAGCAGCACACACCACCGCAGTGNCCCTGGAGGAGGGCATGACAACCCACTCCAGTATTCTTGCCTGGAGAATCCCATGGACAGAGGAGCCTGTGGGCTGCAGCGCATAGGGTTGCAAAGAGTTGAACACGAGTGAAGTGACTTGCAGCAGCAGCACACACCACCGCAGTGGAGAACTAGTTTCTTTCTCTGGATTGAGGGAAGAAACCTGGCAGTACACATCAATGTTCTGAGCCTTAGTCAGGACCCCAGGGCCACTGGGGACTGAGAAAGTTGGAGCAGCTATGTTGGGAGGCCCCTTAGCTGCCCTTTCCTCCAGCACCCTTGAAAATCTTTGTCCCTTTTCTTTTTTTCTACTTTCTCTATGGTAGATTCTTTCTCCATCTCTTTTTCTCTTTCATCTTTTCAAAGGGAGACTTTTTCACTCAGAAGAAAGAAACTAACTGAGGAATATGAAGGTCACTGCAGCGGAGATGCAGGGCCCACACATATCAGGGCTCAAGTCCAGCCCAGCCTACAGGAAGAGAGAGCCTGAGGGCTACCTCCAGGGAAGCCCACCTCCTGCCCAGCTGCCTCAGCTCCCTCCCACACCTGCTTCCCCGCTCCTCCGCCCCTCCTGCACCCCTTTGCACCTGACAGGCCAAGAGCAAACAAGTTGTTTGTTCCCCCCTCCCAGGAACGCACAGCAACACAGAGGAGGCACACATTGCTAACACACTTTGCAGTTACCTACCGTCTCCTAGCTTTTTCTTATGCATGCTGCTTTTAAGACTTTCTCTGAAATTCTATGCTCTTTAATTAGACTGAAGTCAACAAACATCTATTAGCTTGAGACCTATTTTATGTGCTGGGTTTATGAGGGCTACAAAGAAATGAGGACAACCATTTGTTCCCACTGGGAATTCACAGTCTCATGGTAGGGGAGAGCTACAACTAAGTGATGCAGCTGTCAAACCGAGTGATGCAACTGGCAAACTAGAAGTGCAGGTTCCATGTGAGCATGAAGGACAGAGATTACTTACAGCTTCAAAGATCTGGGAGGTCTCCTCGGAGGAGGCTTTCTTCTGTGGATGCTTCCAAAGAGAGGAAAGCATGCCAAGGCAAGAAGACAGGGAGATTATGCAGAAAGAAAGTGCTTTGAGAGAAGAGAGAAGGGCTAGCTAGTATGGACCCATGTGGGCTCCCCAGGTTTAGGCATGGGCAAAGGCAGAGGGGAAGAAGCAGTGAGCAGAGAGGAAGTGTGAGTACCAGGGCAAACAGCCCTAATTCAGGGAACTGGTGTATTTTCTACCCACTGAGATTACTTTAGAACTGAGGTCTAAAGTACCTCAACTGAGCTGTTGAGATCTTCACAACCAGGTAGTCAAAGCCCTCTGTTGTACTGAAAAGAAGGACATTGAGTCCAGCCCGCTAACTGGGGACAGATTTGCGCAAAAGACAAAACTTTTCCAGGATTCAGTTTCCAGCTCACTGTACACACCATGCCCTCATGACAACCCAGACCCGGTCAGCAGCTTCTTTGTCATTTTACCCACCAGCCACGCCTACCGCATATTTGCTGAACTGAATTCTATTTCTCCTTTATCCCTCCAGCTTCTAAAGAAAGGAATAAGGAAGGGGGATGGTCCTCTACCAAACCCCTATGTATACCACAGGCCCTGTGTAAGGTGTGTATCTTATTCATCTCCATGGTTTTTCTGTCATTTACATTTTACGAATGGGGAAACTGGATCTTGAAGAGCTAAGATTTGTTTCAGTTAGTAACTATAAGAATTCAAACACAGGTCTATCTGACTCTAAATTCCACAATGAAGTGTCAACTTAAATGGCTGAAATTAATTTTTTTAAAACTTTATTTATGGCTGTGCTAGATCTTTGTTGCTGTGTGCAGACTTTCTCTAGTTGCGATGAGCAGAGGCCAGTCTTCACTGCGGTGGTTTCTCCCGACGCTGAGCATAGGCTCTAGGCTTGTGAGCTTCAGTAGCTGCAGAGTGTGGACTCAGTAATTGTGGCGCATGGGCTTAGATGCTCCACAGTATGTGGAATCTTCCCAGACCAGGGATCTAACCTGTGTCCCCTGCACTGGCAGGCAGCTTCTTAACGTCTGGACCACGAGGGAAGTCCTGAAATTGAAATTAATTGAATTAATTCCTCCTCTATGCTTCACAGTCCTTCAAAGGAGAAGGACTATCTTTTTCCCTTTGGGGGTGAATGTGGGATGACGTTATAGTAGAAGAGTGTGTGTGTGAGACAGAGTAAAGCCTTTAAAAGACCAGCTTGTTTCAACTGCTCACAACTGACTGAACTTCCAACACCACTAGAAGAGGCGAACAAAGGGATTGGTTCTTTTAAAAAAAAGTCACTGCCAGTCAGGTTGAGCCCGTCTCTGCATCGTCATGTTCAAACCTGGTCTGAGGGTCCAGAAACCTGGTCTGAGGGTCCAAGGTGTTGTTGAAATGGAAAAACCCAAGAGGAGTTGGGTTATCAGGTGTGTGACCTCTCCAAGTGTCTTGTAAGCAGGTGGAGTTGGAGGGGGAGAAGATGAAATAAAGACCTAGAAAGCAGTTTCTGTGCTCAGAAGAAAGGGAAATAGAGGTCATCAATTTGGTGGTGGTGGTGTGCGTGTGAGTCACAGGCAGACGTGAAGGATGTTGGGCAGGGGAAAGAGGGCAGATTGTCTCAGGCCCTCATACCCGCCCAGACCTTCCCTTGGCCCTTGTAGCCATTTTGAGGCTCTTCCACAAGTGGGCTTCTGGGGTTGTCACCGAGCCTTTGCCATCGCCTCCTAAGGCCGGGGAGGCCGAGTCCAGGACTGGGGAGAGAACTTGGTGGAAGGGGCACTGGAATCCTGGGAAACCTCACGTCCAGGCCAGGAGCAGAGGCTGGGCCTTGCCACCAGCTGGTGGTCTAGGGGTCGGGGTGGGGGGCGCTCTGGCTGCCTGTTTGTTCAGCACTGAACTGAGGTTCCTGTTAGGAAGTCGCCTTATTTGTGTTCGGACTGACTTGTTTGCTGTTCACACTTGCATGGAGAGCTGCCCCTTGGGGTCCTGACTTCAAACGTAGGGGTAGGCGTGGGATGTGGGAGTACTTCCCCCAGGGTCCAGAGAGTGCTCTGGGAAAACTAGGGTCTACACGCTCCTGATGAGGAGAGGGAGGGTTGGACCCCCCTGGAAACTCCGCCCTGGCTCCGGCTTTCCCGAGGGGAGCCACGCGGGCTCGCCCAGTGAGGAGTCCTAAGCCAGGAAGGGTGTGGAGCCTGGCTTCCTCACTCAGCGGGGGAAGGGCCTAGTGAGGAACAAAGTATTCCAAGGCCAGGTTCCCACCTTGAGATGCTGATCTGGTTGGCCTGGAGTGCACCCGAGGCACTGAGACTTGTAAAACTTTCCC
>SJYV01018322.1:757271-769977 GCA_006410875.1 Neotragus pygmaeus
GCTTATTCAGTTCAGTTCAGTCGCTCAGTCATGTCTGACTCTTTGTGACCTCATGAATCGCAGCACTCCAGGCCTCCCTGTCCATCACCAACTCCCGGACTTCACTCAGACTCACATCCATCGAGTGATGCCATCCAGCCATCTCATCCTCGGTCGTCCCCTTCTCCTCCTGCCCAGTGATACTGGGAGGGATTGCTCCTCCTCCAATCCCTCCCAGCATCAGAGTCTCTTCCAATGAGTCAACTCTTCACATGAGGTGGCCAAAGTACTGGAGTTTCAGCTTCAGCATCATTCCTTCCAAAGAAATCCCAGGGTTGATCTCCTTCAGAATGGACTGGTTGGATCTCCTTGCAGTCCAAGGGACTCTCAAGAGTCTTCTCCAACACCACAGCTCAAAAGCATCAATTCTTTGGTGCTCAGCCTTCTTCACAGTCCAACTCTCACATCCATACATGACCACTGGGAAAACCATAGCCTTGACTAGATGGACCTTACTTGGAAAAGTAATGTCTCTGCTTTTGAATATGCTATATAAGTTGGTCATAACTTTTCTTCCAAGGAGTAAGCGTCTTTTAATTTCATGGCTGCAATCACCATCTACAGTGATGTCTGCTTTTGAATATGCTATATAAGTTGGTCATAACTTTTCTTCCAAGGAGTAAGCGTCTTTTAATTTCATGGCTGCAATCACCATCTACAGTGATTTTGGAGCCCCCGAAATTAAATAGTCTGACACTGTTTCCACTGTTTCCCCATCTATTTCCCACGAAGTGATGGGACTGAATGCCATGATCTTCGTCTTCTGAATGTTGAGCTTTAAGCCAACTTCTTCACTCTCCTCTTTCACTTTCTTCAAGAGGCTTTTTAGTTCCTCTTCACTGTCTGCCATAAGGCTGGTGTCATCTGCATATCTGAGGTGATTGATATTTCTCCCGGCAATCTTGATTCCAGCTTGTGTTTCTTCCAGTCCAGCGTTTCTCAAGATGTACTCTGCATATCAGTTAAACAAGCAGGGTGACAATATACAGCCTTGATGTACTCCTTTTCCTGTTTGGAACCAGTCTGTTGTTCCATGTCATTACTCTCCAATATATTTTCCTTATTTATTTATTTTTGTTATGTCTCTCAACAATAATGTAAGCTCCCTAAAGAACAGAGATTTTTCAAATTTGCTTTGCTTACTGATTTTTCCCTTGGTGCCTAGAACTGAGCCTGGTACAGAATGGTCAGCCCACAAATATTTGCTACATGAATAAATCCGTGAATGAATGAGTGTAACTGATGGTTTAGCTTCACCAAATACAGTCCATCCAGTTTGTTTGGATTTAGTAAAATCTAAAACAAGTAATACAGATACAGTTTCTGGAGTGGAACAGAGGCTTGCGCGCGCACACCCACGTTGTGAATGTAGGGGAGTTGGAAGAAGGCACGGCAACCCACTCCAGTACTCTTGCCTGGAAAATCTCATGGACAGAGGAGCCTGGCGGGCTACAGTCCAGGAGGTCACAAAGAGCCAGATACAACTGAGCGTGCGCGCACACACACACACACACCCCTCATTGTTTAATCCATTGCCTGAACTTGGGAACATTTTTCTTTTTTAATGATTTTTTTGCATTTTGGACCTCAGGAGCAGAGGATTGAGGTAACGTTTCCTGCCTCTTCTTGGCCATCACCATCAGAGGTCCACACCAGACTACTCTTCTTTTCGCCTGTCTTTCCCTCTTTGTCCTCATCCTCTTGCCAGTTCTCCTGCTCCCCTAATGAACTTTTCTCTCATATATTTGTTATCTGTTGTTGACTATTTGTGGATCCAGGTAAAATATGCAGGGCTGATTTGTATATGTGTTCTTAATTTACATAAATGGTAATTTTTTTCCCCTTGTTCCTTTTTACTCAAAACTGTTTTAAAGTTCTCTTTAGTGCCCTGTGGACAGGAGTCCCCTCGCTCCTGACAGCTGTTTCCTAGTATCTCACGTGCAGATGAAAAGTCTGCTGTCAGGTCGGCTTTTATTTGCAGAAAACCCTTCTGCTGTGAAAAAGCTTGGAAGATCTTTTTATTTATCATCAGCATTCAAAAGTTTCCACAAGATATCTGAGTATCTATCTTCTTTCAACATGTCCTTTTGGGGGTACTTCTGGCTATATGGAGGGTTAGGGTCTGAGAAATATCACTGTGGAGACATCTGACAAGAAGTTGGGTAAGAGAAGGTGTCTGGGCTAGATTTGGGAGTCATCTGCATTTGGATTCTAGTTTGACAAGAAAGACGTGGCTGGATAAGATTAAAGATGGAGGAAAACTGGTCAAGTGGGGGTGCAGGGCTGCTGAAAGCAGGAGGTTATCAAAGGATCTATTATTAGGTGAGCAACGGTTATCTTCTGTTTTTTTTAAATTATTATTATAATAAAGTATTTCTAACACCAAGAAAGTGTTTGAAATAGATAAAAATATGATAAGTACCCAAGAACTCACCATCCAACGCTGTCAATTTTGGCTATGTTTATTTCAGTTTTTTTTTTTTTTTTTTTTTAAGGTAAAAGTGCATTATGGTGCTTCCCTGGTGGTCTGCTGGCTAAGAATCCGCCTTGTAATGCAAGGGACACCAGTTTGATTCCTGGTTCGGGCAGATCCCACATGCCGTGGAGCAACCAACTGCTGAGTCCACACCCTAGACCCTGCAGGCCACAGGCTGCAACTACTGAAGCCCGCGAGCCTATATACCCTGTGCTCCCCAACAAGAGAAGCCGCTGCAACGAGAAGCCTGAGCTCCAACATGAAGAGTAGCCCGTGCTGGCTGCAACTATAGAAAGCCCGCATGCAGCAACAAAGACCCACCACGGTCAACAAATAAATGAATAGATAAATAAATCTTTTTTAAAAAGTGTACCATGGACACATATATAGCCCCCTTATTCTTCTCACCAGTTCCATTCACTGGTGTTAATTACTATTCTAACATCTGCTGGATCATGGAAAAAGCAAGAGAGTTCCAGAAAAACATCTATTTCTGCTTTATTGACTATGCCAAAGCCTTTGACTGTGTGGATCACAATAAACTGTGGAAAATTCTGAAAGAGATGGGAATACCAGACCCCCTGACCTGCCTCTTGAGAAATCTGTGNATCATTGAATCAAAGTATTTTTAACTATTTTAAACTTGCTTTGTTCCTCATTTAATATATATTGGACACGTCGCTGTGTCGGTATATATACCTCCACCAAATTTTTCACAGACAGTTGCACAGCATGCAAACGGTTGAGCCAGCTTTAAGATGTTTTTCTCTTTCCCCTCAGGACAAGCATCCTCCTAGGCGCTGTGCTCTCTGCAGGCACTTGTGAGGAGAGATTCTTGGGTAACTCCTGGGATGAGATAGAGGCTCCTTTGAAATGGCTGATGTGGCTGCATTGCCCTCCACAGGCTGCACTGTCTGTCTGGTCACTATGTCCACCCCCGGTGAGGGCAGCTTCCTGGTGGTTTTAGCCACAACCTCTCTGGAGGTGAGGGCTTAACCTCCCAAATCTTGGAACTGGTACTTGCCTGAACTGGTCATTTCTAGAGGTTCCAGCAGCTCACTAAGGACCTCAGGAGAGGGTGAAAAGGAAGCTTGTTTAGTTCAGGGGTGTCAACAGCCAGAGAAGGGACTTCATAAGCTTCCCAAGAACAGGGGAGATTCCAAAGTGGCCTTACCTCCCAAGGGGTCTCAGTGGGCTGGGGGAAGGAGCAGAGGAGCCAGTCAGAGGAGGGAGGAACTGGGTGGGGTTCCCTGGGGGAGAACCTGTGTCACTCCTAAGGGACAAAGGCCCTCATGGGCACAAGTACCTCCCGGACCAGCCCACTAACTTTGTAAACTCCAGCTGTCTGGAGGTGGGGGCGGGTGTGGGCAGATCCTATTCAGGGCCAAACTCCTCAGTTTTAAGAGAACATACAGCCCGACTTTGAAAGAGAAGAGAGAAGGTCAGGGCCCACCACAGAGGGGTCTTGCGATGGAATCAGATGCTAAATCGGAAGGAGCTCTGAGCTGGAGAAGCCCTAGAGGGCTTCCGGGAGGAAGAGACTGGATGCTAGTCGTGCCTTGGAGGTCAGGATTTGGACCCTCCCAGAAACCTGAGCAAAGGCTCGTTTGTAGGAAAGTCCAGTCCGCTCAGGGAACAGGGAGGAGCAGGGCCTGAGAGCTGCGGAAGGGCAGGAGGAGCGGTAGCCGGGGCTTGCAGAAGCCAGGGGGTGAATCCTGCAGCTCCCAGTTTGTTCTGGGGTCCCAGACTGTCCTTCTGGCCTTTGGGTCCCTGGAAGCTCTGGGTTAAGAGTCTGGACATGTCCTCCGGCCCTCCTGGAGGCTTATCAAAGCTCGCTTCCCAAAGCAGCGGAGAACTCAGACCGAGGGCGGCGGTCGGCGCCGGGCAGCGCGGGCCCCGGGACACAGGAGGCGCCGTCCTCTGCGGCACAGCCCGGGGCTGCAAGGGGCCCGCCGCTCCCGTCTTCACACCTTCACCTTTGCCTCTTTTTCCTTTCCCGTCCCCAGCCGGGAGCTCTTTGCCCTTACCCCACCAGGCAGATGGGGAGGTAGAGGTGCGGGGAGAGAGGAGGGTCGCGCCTGGCTTTCCCCCATTCGCCCTCGTCTTCCTCTTCCTTGTCCTCCCGACCCCACCGCCGTCCTGCTCCGTCATCCATGCCCTCCTTGTTCTCATTCTCCCACCATGATCTATGGTACCAACCCAATTTTTACGGGAGTTGGTCTTCCACGTGTAAGCTTATTAAGGAGCAAAACTGATAAATATTTGAAGGAAGAAAAAAATACCCCAAATCCGTCGCTTCCCGGCCAGGCGCAGCTCGGCTCTGCGCCCCGCCCCCGCAGCTCAAGCCTGCGGGCGGAGCGTCCCCGGGGGAGCGCGGAGCCCGGGGCGGGGCAGGGGCCGCGGCCTCCCCTGCCCGCGTGGGCGCCTCCCCGCGTCCCGGCCCTGCGTCGCCGCGGGCGGAATAGAGGGCGGCGGATTGAGGCGGCCGCCGCGTGTTTGTCCAGCGCCCGCCCCCGCCGCCGCGGGCCCTAATCTCCGATACTCTTGCGAGTTGGCTTCCTGCCCCGGAGCCCCCACTCCCCGAGCAAACAGGGCGGCGCGGCGCTGCATCCGAAATGCGGCATTTGAGCCCCGCAGTGGAGGAAAGCCGGTGCCGGCCGCTCGGCTGTAATTGCCCTTCTCCGCCCTAATCCCTCGGTCCGGCCCAGTCCGCCGGCTGCGGCCCATTGATCAGCCCTGCAGTCGAGGGCTCCGGGAGGGGCTTCCCACCTCCTCCCCGGGGGCCTAGGAGGCAGTCGGGACCCACCTACCCGTCCCCAACCTCTTGTTCTTAGAGCCCTTCTTGCTGAGGTCAATCCGGCCTTGAAGGCGTAGAACGTCCTTGGAAAGGGCATCGAGGTTGCCAGGGGGAAATGAGCGTGGGGGGAGGAAGAGAACACCCACACCCTTGGCAGGGCCCGCCAGGCTGAGACTCCAGATCACGCTGGCCTTCATTAGGTGAGGGCTGGGGTCTGGCTGAGCTTGACACTGTGAGAGTCAGCTATGGAGCTGGGGGGTGTTGAGAGGCCCCTGTGTGCCCCAAACCACCCTCCAGGCCCCAGAGCTTCTGCAGTTTTTTGAGGGTCCCACTTCCTGAAGTCTGCCAGAGGGGCCTGGGCGTCACTGCACCCACATTCAGTCTTTCTCCACTGAAATGGAATGCAGACTGCGGAGTGCTCCAAGCCGGGAAATAGACATGGTCTCGTTATTATACACGATTCCCTGGTAGCTCAGATGGTAAAGTGTCTGCCTGCAATGCGGAAAACCCAGGTTTGATCCCTGGGTCGGGAAGATCCCCTGGAGAAGGAATCGCAACCCACTCCAGTACTCTTGCCTGGAAAATCCCATGGACGGAGGAGCCTGGTGGGGTCACAAAGAGTCGGACATGACTGAGTGACTTGGTGCCTGGGAAAGTGTGAGGCTATATGCATATTCTATTAGCAAAGGGTATCCACGGCTTTTGTTGGTTATGAGCATAGGTTGGTGGGGCAGTGTTAGCTGGGCGTGTGTGTCTGCTGAGTGTGGGTGTGTTTGTAGTGCCTCTTGCCTTGTGTCTGTATGTGTGTAGTGTTTGCCGAGGGTGAGGGTAAGGGTGTCTGTGGGGAGGGATGGGTCGGTGGAGTTGTCTGCATTGTTGACTGGTGTGTGTGTGCGACTTTACTTGTATTATACAGGTCCTTAATGAGAGAGATCAGAGCAGGAAAAGAGAGAAAGAGAGTGACATGGGAGCCTTTGGGGACAAACCCACCGAGGCCCTAATGATAGCTTCACCGGGACCAGACCCTGTTCCTAGCAGGGGGGAGGGATTGAACCTTGACTTTCTGAGACCTCTCTGGGCCTAGGCCCACAGTTCAAAGCTTGGCTTCTCTGTGCAGGGGCAAGGCTTGATGCTGGTGGGGGGTGAGGTGGGGAAGGAGGGGCGACCTCCTCTGACACCCTGAGGGCTAGGGAAGGAAAGCTAAGGCTGGGGCCAGAGGCTGGGCCAAGGTAATGGGGGCTCTACGGAAATGAAGGATAAAAACCGAGACAGAGAGAGGAGAAATCAGACTAGGAGGACTTGATAGCAAATTGGAGCCTCCTGCCTAGGCCCCTCCCCTTAGTGTTCTTGACACAACTGGGATGAGTGTGAGGCAAGGGAGGCACCACCGAGGGCACAGATTTAAGGGCATTCTCCCGGAGGTTGCACGGCGCAGGGGCGGCTCCTGGGAGGGAGGGTCTCCTTGCTTTGCCCTAGTCTCAGGCCTGCCCTCTTGCCCTAGGAGCCCTCCCCTGTCCTAGGGTAGCCCCAGGCACTGCCCCTTAACACATAGCCTGACACCCCCTTGACATCACCCTCCCTATGCACTAGGTTGGTGCTGACTTTCTCCCAGCTGGGATAGAAGTTGCCAAAGGCAGGGGTCTCCTTCCTCAGAGCACTAGGTAGGCTGCAGATGCTGAGTAAATAGATAGCTGATAAATGAATAAATGACTGTTTCTCCCTCCTTCCTCATTCCCAAGTCTGAATTCTTCCCTATAGACATGGCCAGTTGCTGTGGCTACCCCAGGGTTGCTTGATATACCTCGAACCCCATTTGATCCTCAGAGTCTCCACCTGACAGTGAATTTGCACAGTTGGTTGTGTGTTTGTTCTTACATCCTCTGATACGAAGCCCTGCTTCTCTCTCCAGCTTGATGCTGACTCCTTGAAGGCAGGGACCAAGCCTGGCCTGGAATTTCTTATCTGCCCTGCAGCACCCAGGCCAGGGTGGCCCTCAGTATATGCTGTAGGGTGAATACCCAGGGCCCTAATGCCTGTCTGAAGACGTTGGACAGTTCCTCCTAAAGCTTTATTTCTGGTTGTGGACAGGGTGACCCAGGTCACATGTCTGCAGTGATAGGACTGAGCTAAAGCCTGAGTCCTGCACAAGAAGCGGTGGGGTCTCCTCCTCCTGCATCTCATCAGGCAGATTACGAAGGCGCAGTTCTCTCCACCTCACGCTTTTCGGTGCGGCCTGGTTGGGGCTCCTCAGCTTTCTCATATACCAGGTGTATGGCCACCAACTCCAGTGAATGTGAGGGCACTTGTGAGCAGGTGGGTGTGTATATAGTGTGTGTTGGGGGTGTGTGGGTGTGATGTCTGCTGTGTATGAATGTGTGGGTGCCTGGGAAAGTGTGAGGCTGTATGCGTATTCTATTAGCAGAGGGTATCCACGGCTTTTGTTGGTTATGAGCATAGGTTGGTGGGGCAGTGTTAGCTGGGTGTGTGTGTCTGCTGAGTGTGGGTGTGTTTGTAGTGCCTCTTGCCTTGTGTCTGTATGTGTGTAGTGTTTGCCGAGGGTGAGGGTAAGGGTGTCTGTGGGGAGGGATGTGTCGGTGGAGTGTCTGCAGTGTTGACTGGGAAATGTGTGTGATATCTGCTCTGTGTGCATCATGGCTGGTGTGTCTATAGGCTGTTTGGTGATATTGCCTTCCGATGTCCCCAACCAGTGACCCTGTGAGTGGCCAGAGAATGCTGTCCCTAGCCTAGGCTGGCTAGGGAGCCATGCAAGGAGGGTCTGGGAAGTCCAGTGTCNTGTCGGTGGAGTGTCTGCAGTGTTGACTGGGAAATGTGTGTGATATCTGCTCTGTGTGCATCATGGCTGGTGTGTCTATAGGCTGTTTGGTGATATTGCCTTCCGATGTCCCCAACCAGTGACCCTGTGAGTGGCCAGAGAATGCTGTCCCTAGCCTAGGCTGGCTAGGGAGCCATGCAAGGAGGGTCTGGGAAGTCCAGTGTCTCAGGAGGTCAGGAAGCTGTGGGAAAGCAGGGACTGCTGTGACCAGAGGCATGGAGACCCAGGCAGGGACAGGGGCTGGCTGCAGTAAGTGGACAGAGGCCAGTGCCTGGGGGCCTTGGCTCCTGATGAGTACAGATGGCAAGGCCCCAAGCTCCACACAGACCCAGGATGGGGGACAGGAGTGGACATGTCAAATCTGGGTCTCAACCCAGACAACACATTCATGCTTAGGACATTCAGAAGGGGAGGAGCCCTGGGAGAAGGCTGAGCTCAGAGGGTTAGGGTACGTGGGGCAGAGAAGTGAGTCAGCTCTGAGCCCTCGTCCACTTGGGACCCTTCTGGGCAGAGGCAGCTCCATGCCAGGGCGGCACAGGACTCAGTGAAGGCAGCAGCGGCTGTATTTCAGCCCTTGCCCACCTGGCCAGTGCCTCTGTGCAGTGTGCAGCCTGCCCAAGGGCCGCCGTGACTCTGGACACTGGGAACCTGCGGCTTCCGCTTGCTCTGGGGTACAGAAGAGGAAGACAGCTTCCTTAGGCTCTGGAGGAGCGGGAAGGCCTGGCTGGCCGGGGGAGGATGGCTTTGCGGCAGGATGGCTGGAGGCCTGTTGGCTGGGTGTGTGGTCTCCTAGATCCCGGGCTGGCCTTCACAGGAAGGCAAGGCAGAAGGCACCAGCAGCTCAGAGGGCCAGAATAGCCACGCGTTTCCCACAGAAGAGCTATGACGGGAAAGAGATGACAGAAAGGTCGGAGGGCTGACCGAAAAGGGCGTTCAGAAAGGAGCTTGCTGGAGGGGAGGAGAGAAGCCTCCCAAACAGCAACATCACCAAGATGACCCTCTGACTGGACTCACCACCTCCATCTGCCAATTTCTGTCCTCGGTTCTGTCATCTGATTCTGGGAACTGAACTAAGACAACTTTAAGATTCGTTTCCCTGTGACTTTGACCACAGACAGAAGTGGCCTGGCCACAGCCTGACCCGGGGACAGTTCACACTAGCTCCTGCCCTCAGTCGCAGGGAGGCTGGGAGAGTGTGTGGGTGGCTCAGTGGAGTGGAAACCCAGCCCAGGGCACACAGCGCGCTGTCTGGAACACTGGCCTCACAAGTGAACAAAGGCTTGAAAGGATGGGTACAAACTGTTAGCTCCAGGGAGGGCTTTGTCTTTCCAACTCTAATCATAGAATCAAATTTGGAGCTCACGTCTTCAAGAAAGACTTTCCAAGGCTGAGATTCTGGGGAAGCCCAGCCAAATTCCAGAGCTTTTTTGAGTAACCTGTGACCATTGCTTTGGTCATTGCGGCCTTTAGGACAGAGAAGGGCAAGAGGCAGAGAATTCCAGACCTTTGGATGTCAGGAGAATATGGAGGAGGCGGGAGCTGGCTGCCTCAGCACTGAGGAGGGAGGGGGGCAGTGGTGAGCAAGACTTTTCACCCCTTCAATAAAACAAAAAAAAATTTTATTTCTCCTATTTCCTTCGCTGAGATTAATGATAAACTGTCTATCCCCTAAAAGAAAATGATAAAGACTCTAATTTTACTTGGAGGCTTAAAAATGCCATTTCTACGCAAAACAGGGAACCCATAATCAGACTTGAGCGGGGCAGAGCTTTGATAGAAAATGTTTTCCTCTCTCCTTCTATTTCTTCCCCTCCTTTCCCTGTGAACCAAGATGCCCAACAGCTAAGAACAATGTTCAATAAAGTGANAAATGCCATTTCTACGCAAAACAGGGAACCCATAATCAGACTTGAGCGGGGCAGAGCTTTGATAGAAAATGTTTTCCTCTCTCCTTCTATTTCTTCCCCTCCTTTCCCTGTGAACCAAGATGCCCGACAGCTAAGAACAATGTTCAATAAAGTGAAATAATATTTTAGTCAAAATAGGTCGAGACTGCTCCCAGCCAACTGTAAATTAGCATTTTGAGGGCAAATATGCAGACAATTTGAGATAATGAAGCCTGATTATTCAATCCAATGAATGTTAACTAGGGAGCAGAGGCTCCACTGCCTTATCTCACTCTCTTCGATTTATTTTTTTAATCGTTTCACATTTGAACTCTTTATTTGTTTCTGTTTTATGTGCCCCCTCCCTCCCTCTGTCTCTCTCACACACACACACAGACACCCTCAGTCTCCCTCCCTCCTCTCCCCGCTCCACTCCAGCCCAGGCGGCAGAAGAGGACCGCTGGAGATGGTCAGTCTGTCCGCCCAGCCTCCTGGCTGCCTCCACGCTGGCTCAGCAAGCCCCATGGAGCACCCACTGCGTGCATGGCTCTTTGTGGAGCTGGCAGGGGTGGGAGGGCCCAGGTGCACTGAGCAGGGCCCTGCTTCTCAGAGCCTAGGGCTGGGCTGGATACAGGATATTGGTATGGATATGGATACAGGATATGGGAGAGTCACGCACAAATACAAGGAATATACTGGGTGCACGTGAGGGGTAGGAATCCAAAACAACAAGAGGAATGCCTTCCAAGGCCTTCAGCCACCCTCCCTGAAAGATCCATTGGGAGCCCCTACCCCAATGCCCAGGAATCATCAAAAACCTTTTTTCGATTATTCATCATTCCAGGCACCACTAGCTTCATAATTTGTGGGCCCAGTGCAAAGTGAAAGATGCAGTTCAGTTCAGTTGCTCAGTCATGTCTGACTCTTTGCAGCCCCATGGACTGTAGCATGCCATGCTTCCCTGTCCATCACCAACTCCCGGAGCTTACTCAAACTCATGTCCATCGAGTCAGTGATGCCATCCAACCGTCTCATCCCCTGTTGTCCCCTTCTCCCCCACCTTCAAATTTTTTCCCAGCATCAAGGTCTTTTCTAGTGAGTCAGTTCTTCGCATCAGATGGTCAAAGTGCTGGAGTTTCGGCTTCAGCATCAGTCCTTCCAATGAATATTCAGGACTGATTTCCTTTAGGATAGACTGGTTGGGATCTCCTTGTAGTCCAAGGGACTCTCAAGAGTCTTCTCCAACACCACAGTTCAAAAGCATCAATTCTTTGGCACTCAGCTTTCTTTATAGTCCTCTCACATATGACTACTGGAAAAACCATAGCTTTGACTAGATGAACCTTTGTTGGCAAAGTAACGTCTCTGCTTTTTAATATGCTGTCTAGGTTGATCATAGCTTTTCCTCCAAGAAGCAAGTGTCTTTTAATTTCATGGCTGCAGTCACCATCTGCAGTGATTTTGGAGCCCCCCCAAATTAAGTCTCTCATTGTTTCCAGTGTTTTCCCATCTATTTGCCATGAAGTAATGGGACTGGATGCCATGATCTTAGTTTTCTGAATGTTGAGCCTTAAGGCAACTTTTTCACTCTCCTCTTTCAGTTTCATCAAGAGGCTCTTTAGTTCTTCTTGGCTTTCTGCCATGAGGGTGGTGTCATCTGCATATCTGAGGTTATTGATATTTCTCCTGGCAATCTTGATTCCAGCTTGTGCTTCATCCACCCTGGCATTTTTCATGATGTACTCTGCATAGAAGTTAAATAAGCAGGGTAACCATATACAGCCTTGACATATGCCTTTCCTGACTTGGAACGAGTCTGTTGTTCCATGTCCAGCTCTAACTGTTGCTTCTTGACCTGCATACAGATTTCTCAGGAGGTAGGTCAAGTGGTCTGGTATTCCCATCTCTTGAAGAATTTTCCACAGTTTGTTGTGATCCACACAGTGAAAGGCTTTGGTATAGTCAATAAAGCAAAGTAGATGTTTTTCTGGAACTCTCTTGCTTTTGTGATGATCCAACGGGTGTTGACAATTTAATCTCTGGTTCCTCTGCCTTTTCTAAATCTAACTTGAACCTATAGAGGTTTCGCAAAAGAGAGAAATTTGGAAGGCATCTTTGGCAATAAAAAACTAGCTAAGAAAACTTTGCAGCTATTAGAACTGTAAGTGAATTAAGCAAATATGCAGAATATACAATTAATATCCTAAAATCTGTTGCTTTGGTATACTAATAACGGACCATCAAAAGAGAAAGCAAGAAAACAATTCACTTAAAATCACACAAGAAAAGAATAAAGTGCCTAGGAATAAACTTAAAGAGGTTAAAGACCTATACTCTGAAAGCTATACAATTTTGATGAAGAAAACTGAAGATAATATATATAGCTAAATGGAAAGATATCCTATGTTCATCAATTGGAGTAATTAATGTTGCTAAACTGTCCATGCTACCCAAAGAAGTATACAGATTTAATGCAATTCCTATCAAAATATTTATGACATTTTTCACAGAACTAGAACAAATAATCCCCAAATTTACATGAAACCACTAAAGACCTCAAATAGCAAAAGCAATCCTGAGGAAAATAAAGAGCAAAACTGGTGTGCCATGCTCCCTGACTTCAGACTATGCTATAAAGTTACAGTAATCAAAACAGTATGCTGCTGCTGCTGCTA
>SJYV01018322.1:771049-802465 GCA_006410875.1 Neotragus pygmaeus
CCCCATGGACTGTAGCATGCCATGCTTCCCTGTCCATCACCAACTCCCGGAGCTTACTCAAACTCATGTCCATCGAGTCAGTGATGCCATCCAACCGTCTCATCCCCTGTTGTCCCCTTCTCCCCCACCTTCAAATTTTTTCCCAGCATCAAGGTCTTTTCTAGTGAGTCAGTTCTTCGCATCAGATGGTCAAAGTGCTGGAGTTTCGGCTTCAGCATCAGTCCTTCCAATGAATATTCAGGACTGATTTCCTTTAGGATAGACTGGTTGGGATCTCCTTGTAGTCCAAGGGACTCTCAAGAGTCTTCTCCAACACCACAGTTCAAAAGCATCAATTCTTTGGCACTCAGCTTTCTTTATAGTCCTCTCACATATGACTACTGGAAAAACCATTGCTTTGACTAGATGAACCTTTGTTGGCAAAGTAACGTCTCTGCTTTTTAATATGCTGTCTAGGTTGATCATAGCTTTTCCTCCAAGAAGCAAGTGTCTTTTAATTTCATGGCTGCAGTCACCATCTGCAGTGATTTTGGAGCCCCCCCAAATTAAGTCTCTCATTGTTTCCAGTGTTTTCCCATCTATTTGCCATGAAGTAATGGGACTGGATGCCATGATCTTAGTTTTCTGAATGTTGAGCCTTAAGGCAACTTTTTCACTCTCCTCTTTCAGTTTCATCAAGAGGCTCTTTAGTTCTTCTTGGCTTTCTGCCATGAGGGTGGTGTCATCTGCATATCTGAGGTTATTGATATTTCTCCTGGCAATCTTGATTCCAGCTTGTGCTTCATCCACCCTGGCATTTTTCATGATGTACTCTGCATAGAAGTTAAATAAGCAGGGTAACCATATACAGCCTTGACATATGCCTTTCCTGACTTGGAACGAGTCTGTTGTTCCATGTCCAGCTCTAACTGTTGCTTCTTGACCTGCATACAGATTTCTCAGGAGGTAGGTCAAGTGGTCTGGTATTCCCATCTCTTGAAGAATTTTCCACAGTTTGTTGTGATCCACATAGTCAAAGGCTTTGTGGGTAGTCAATAAAGCAAAAAAAAANTCTGTTGTTCCATGTCCAGCTCTAACTGTTGCTTCTTGACCTGCATACAGATTTCTCAGGAGGCAGGTCAAGTGGTCTGGTATTCCCATCTCTTGAAGAATTTTCCACAGTTTGTTGTGATCCACATAGTCAAAGGCTTTGTGGGTAGTCAATAAAGCAAAAAAAAAAAAAAAAAGCAGAGTCCCTTGTTAAAATATTAGTGAGAATTTAAAGATGATGATGGTAAGGCACTAAACCAAGCATGGAGCCTCCTTCTTCTGAGCATGGGGCTTGGGCAGTTGCACAGGCCATATGCCCATGGAGCTGGCCCTGGCTCCAGGAGCTCCTGGTGGAGGTAATGCAAGAAGGCTTTCTGGAGGAGGAATGAATGAGGCCATTCTTAAAGAGATGAGTGCTGTTCCTGAGACCCTGGGGAGGTCCCAGTGGGCCAGGGCTACCCCTGGGTGGGCTGTGGAGGGGACAAGGCAGGAACCCCCAGCTACTGAATAGCTGTCGGCGTGGCTCTGTTTCCCCTCGGCAGTGCCTGTTCTCCAGCCCAGATATAGTGCTTACTTGGTGGTGGACAGAACAGCTCACACCTGGGCAAGGCTGCCTTGATGCTCTGGTGATCACTGAGCCTTAGCTTCCTCCTGTGAACGTGGTCCTACTCCTTCCTCACCAGTGCCTGCCTCCCAGTTCCTGCCCCTTTCCCAGGCAGTCCTGAGCCTGCAGCTCCCCTTCCTGTCTGCCCAGTGAGTGCCCCTCATGGTGTGCGCAGCAGTCTCTTCCTGAGTCTGGACCCACCCCTCCTCTGCCCTTCCCCTCAGCATGCCCACTCCCCCCAAGACCTCCTGTTCACTGCTGCCCACATCCAGCACGCTCAGACCCCGCAGCACCTCTGCTCACGTGGCTTCCTCACCTGGGGGATCTTCCTTCAGCCCCCTCCCATCTCCTGTCTACTTTATTTCCGTCTCCCTCTTCACACCTAACCAGAGCTTTGGTGTCAGTCAGCCCTGGTTCTATGCCCTATTCTGCCTTTTCCTGTGTGTGCTCTTGGGCAGGCTGTTAACCTGTCTGAGCTTCCGTTTCCGGTGAGTAAATGGGGATGCATTAAGCTCTGTCTTATGAAGTAGGCAGGAGGATAGAATAAGCTGTGCAGGGGCTGGCCCCCGTGTATACGTGAATGTACATACAGCACCCTGGGAGGCCGTAAGGCAAGCTGCCCTGTCAGTACCATCTGGAGTCCCCTTCACACCATGCAGCCTGCAGTCTTGCACTGCTTCCTCTGTCAGAGTTTCCCACCCCAAGTGGGATGGTGGACAAGGAGAACAGGCTTCCTCAGTGTCCCATCTCACCTTCCTTTCCGATGAAGAGGCTGGAAAACTAAAACCTGCATTTCCCAGACCCCCTTGCAGCTCAAGTTCTCTAGAAATGAATAGGATTCCAGCAATCAGTTACATCCATGACGTCTGGAAGGTGGATGTGAGGGGAAGGCTGTTTCCCGTCTCTGGCTCTTTCTGGGTTTTTGCTTGTTTTCTACAGCAGCTTCTCATGTTCTGTTTTCTGGCTTCTGGATTTCAAGAGGCAAAGACAGTGGTGACAATGTCAGTGGTGGCTTCATTCTGGTTTCTTGATCTCTGTATTGCAGCTACAGTGGTTTTGAATGCATTCAAAAGATGAGTCCAAGAGATGGTCTCAGAGGCTACTGGGGTCAGTTTAGAATTCTTCTGGAAATCATTCCTGGGTGTTCAGTCTCGAATTCACTATTCCGGCTCTTCCAGCAATTTGGAACGCATGTAATTCTCTGCACTAAATCTCTCCTTGAGATTCTGTTTCTATATAGAAGCTTGACTGGCACAGGTGCAAACCAGACCTTCTCTTTGTTCTGCATACCCAGAGTGTACACTACACAGGCCTCCACCTTTCAAAGAAAACCTCACCCTTCACACCTGCAGACCCATCATCACATGGGCTTCATGCGTTGGTCATTGTTCGTTTGCACTTCCATTCACCTCCTGCCCTTTCTCTGCTCTCCCCTGTATGCATGGAGCTGACCCCTGCAAATTGTGTTTCCCAGGGGGAGCCTGGTGGGCTGCCGACTGTGGGATCTCACAGAGTCGGACACGACTGAAGCGACTTAGCAGCAGCAGCAGCAGTAGTGAGCTACTTGGTGTGAATGACTTTTCCTGACTCTAACGTTATTCCCCATACATGTCGGTAGAGGGGCTGAGGGCTCCAAGCCACATCTTCCCTCCTCAGGGACACAGTCTGCCTTTGAGACCTGCCCGATCAGCCTGTCCTGGTCCAGACTGCAGACACATCTGGGCAGAGTGCTGCAGGGTCCCTTCCCCCAGCTGGGAGTGGGGGCCAGGGGAGGAGCCAGGGTGAATGGCAGCTTTCGCCAACACCTCACTCTTCTCTTCTCGACATGTTTACTCACAGGCTGTCTGGAAAGTGAGAATCCTCCTTAATGGATGTTTCGCCCAATTAAATAATTAACTCAGAGTGTTGCTATGCATCCCCAGCAAAGCATCTTCCAGTCCTGGAGGGTCCCCCATGCCAAAATAGATACTTAACCCTAGGGAGTCTAGATTCTCAAATCAGTATTTTTCAATTGTTTTGGCCTGATGTCATAGTGAGAAATAGGTTCTCAGGAGATCCAAGTACACATATGTATATACATCTGAAACAGAAATTCCACAAAAAGATGTTTGCCCTTGGTACATGTCATGTACCATTTTTCTATTAAAAAAATTTTTTTTCCCTTTAAAAATACTGATTGTGATCCTCTACATAGATTTCAAGGATTAATCGGTTCCAAAATGCAATTTTGGGAAACACTGTCTAAACTGTTGGGGCTGCTGGGCCCTCTTAAGAAAGCCTTGGTGGTCAGGGGTCCTGCTAGTCAGGAGAGGAAGCCAGGAGACCCGTTTCAAGTCCCGGAGGGAACATGGAGAGGATGTACTTTGCTGGCATGACCACAAGGTGGCAGCGCTGGCTGCATTCACTACCAACCTAAGCGCCAGCCCAGAGGTTTATCTTTAAACTGAACCATCGCCAACTCTCACCCCCACCTCCAAGAGGTCCCTATATTGAAAGACGTTAGAAACAGGCCTCTACATAGAAAACAAATGAAAAACTCAAAACACTGTGGCGTGAGTGTCTTAAGAATGGAACCAAATCCCACCCAAGTTCCAAAGTGGCCTTGGGGAAATTCCTTAACTGATTTGTGTCTCAGTTTCCTTATCTGTAAAGTGGGCATAGATTAGGTTAAAGGGTTTTAAAGATCAAATGAGTTAATACACACTGAGCTCTACAAGGACTTCGCAGGTGGCTCAGTGATAAAAGAATCCTTCTGTCAATGCCGGAGAGGTGGGTTCAATCCCTGGGTCCCCGAAGACTCCCCGGAGTAGGAAATAACAACGCACCCCAGTATTCTTGCCTGGAAAATTCCATGCACAGCGGAGCCGGGCAGGCTGCAGCCCATGGAGTCGCAGAGTCAGACCACTGAGCGACTAAGCACACAGGCACGCGGCGTAAGCCCTAGGGACAGTGCCTGCAGTCAGCAAGCGTGGGCTATTATCACTCTCTTTCCCTCCCGATTGCTCGCTCTGGAGATGCGCCCGCGGGCGAGCAGTGCTTTCGTGGGCAATTAAATGCAGACATGAGTGAAATCCAGCAGAGTCCATTTCCACCCTTTCCCTTGGGCGGGGCAATGGGCCGGAGCGGTTGGTCGGGGTGAGGGGAGGTGGAGTGTGGCAGTCGCCGATGAGGCTGATAAGTCACGAGTCCAGCTCCCCTGTGACCCAGCCTGGGGGCCTGGCCGCCGACCCCTGACTCCTCCGCTTCCCCAGCCAGGCCTATCTTGGCCATCATTGCCGGCCCCTTTCCCTAGCCAGTGGGGCGGGAGGCAGACACGCCCCGCAGACCTGGAAGCCAACCTAAAGTCGCCTGGAAAGGTGCCCCCTCCATACCCCCCGTCCCNCACACCAGGTCCATCTTAACCTGGGTTAAGCCAGGCCCATCTCAGCCGTTACTGGCCCGGAGGCCAGCGGCTTCAACTTCTTCATCTTTAGAAACCTGGGCAAAGCATCCAAAAGTATTGGAAGTCACCTTCAAAAGGGCCATGATTGTTCATTTTAACTGTCTCACTGAGACAAACAACACAGAGTGGAACAAAGGAGGACCAGAAATGAGCCCAGCATTTAAATTGGAATACATTTAAACTTCTCTCTTCCTGGCATGTAGTTTTATGGGTTTTGACCACTACAGAGAATCCTGTAACCGCCACCAAAATCAGGATACACAGCAGTCTATCCCCAATTCCCTCCTGCCTCCTCTTTTCCTCAGCCTCTCCTCCACCCAGCCCCTTGCAGCCTCTCATTTGTTCTTCCTGGTAGTTTGCCTTTTCCAAAAATGTCACATAAAAGGAATGCTAGACTATGTAGCCTTTTATATCTGACTTCATCACTCAGCATAGCACTTTTAAGAATCAGGCATGTTATTGTGTGTGTTAGTAGCTTGTTCCTTTTTATGGCTGAGGAGTATTCCATTGTCAGAGAAGGCAATGGCACCCCACTCCAGTACTCTTGCCTGGAAAATCCCATGGACGGAGGGGCCTGGTGGGCTGCAGTTCATGGGGTCAGTGAGAGTTGGACACGACTCAGTGACTTCACTTTCACGTTTCACTTTCATGCACTGGAGAAGGAAATGGCAACCCACTCCAGTGTTCTTGGGGAAGGCGGAGCCTGGTGGACTGCCGTCCATGAGGTCGCACAGAATCAGACACAACTGAAGTGACTTAGCAGCAGCAGCAGTATTCCATTATATAGATGTGCCACAGTTTGCTTACTCATGACAGGTGAGAGACATGTGAGTAGTTTCTAGTTTGGGTTTATAATGAATAAAATTTTCTAGTTTGGGGCTATATGTATTTTGGTAGACCAGTTTCTATAAGAACATAAGTTTTCATTTTTCTTGAGTAAATACCTAAGAGTGGGGTTGCTGGGTCACAAGTAAGTTATTTAAAATTAAAGGGAGCAAATCTCCTCCCAGGCCTCTAGCACCCCAGGCAGCCTCCATTACCTTCTTCTCTGTATTTTTCCAAAGATGTGTGTGTGCACATGCACGTGTGTGTGCACATGCACATGTGTGTGTGTATAAAAGAGAAATCATAATTTTAAAAAATAGAAGTGATCTGATAATACACATATTTTGCTTCTGTTGCCTTTTTCACCCAGTGGATCTTGAAGATTATACCCTCTTAATTCATAGAGCTCTGTCTCATTTTTTCCTATGAGTATTGGATATACCATACTTCCCTTAGCAATTCTGTATTGGTGATTTCTGATTTTTTTGAATTACAATATTGTAATACATACCCTTTACAGGTTTTCCCCGCTTTCTGAAAGTAAAATGTTCTTGTGAAACCTTTCATAAGCTGAAGTGGAGTAAAGCAAAGAAGGACATACCTTAGGACACATCTTGCTAACAGATGCACAGATTAAACGGAGATAAAGCACAGATGCTCACAGACATGGTTCAAAGCTGTGGTGGCTGAGGCTGAGAGTAGTTCCACGGAAGGACCTTGGTGTGCCCCTCTTGCTGCTGGAGATGCAAGCTGCCTCCATAACAGCTCACTGCAAAACAAATGCTGAAGGCTATTTTCACTTCAAAGGGAAACTCCTCTTCTAATTTCTTTGGGTTAGTGAAAGCAGTTACTGATGCCAGTCTTTTGTAAAATTGAAGTGGTGTGGGGTGAGCTTACAAAAAGTGGAGCACATCTATATGTGCTTCCTGGGCCCTGGTTTGAGCAGGACTACAGGATAACTCAGAGGTGGACCTCCTAGAAGAGCAGTGTACAGCCCACTGCCAGCTGCTGCCCTTCTCTGCTCCTGCCTGGCCTGCAGCAGTTTGGCCTGTGCCCCCAGCACACCAGTGAAAGGGCGGTCTCCAAGGCCACCACCGACCCTTCACTCTCACCCTCCTCAATGTCTCAGAGGCCAGCAGTGTTGCTGACACCACCCTTCTGTTTAAAACATTCCTTTCGGGGTTTCCGGTCTTTCTTGGGTCCCTTACTTGTCTGATGGTCTCTTCCACATTTCCACTTCCTCCCCACGACCCTTGCAGACATTCAGCAAGATGTCCTTGGCTCTCTCCTGTCCCACCTGCATCTTCAGCCACACTTACTATTAGGCAGCTCCTGCTTTAAGTCCACAGTTCTGAGCTCTGTTCTCAGCTCTAGTCAACTTCACTAGAACGTGGCCGCACACTGTGAGCCGGGCATCCCAAACCCAATTCAGCATCTCGCTGCCCTCCAAAGCTGTTCCTTACTTACCAGCCCTGGCTTTATTTATGCAGCTGCCGTGCTTCCAGGAAACTGGGGGACATTGTGTCCCCCACTCTCTCCTCCTACTGATTAGTCACCCGAGCCGCCCTTCCCGTGATTCTTCCCCTTCTAATTCCAGACCAGTCAGTCTGGGGCTGAGCTTCCCTTGACAATAAAGCCGGACTCTTACTGAGCATTTGCTGTGTACCAAGTATGATGCAAGAATTACTAAGCAAATGTGAAACCTCACACTTCAAGAAAGATTCTATTTGCCTTTGAAGCTCAGATTCATCAGCACATTTAGGAAATGGTGAGTCCAGAATCTGGTCTCGAGTAGTCCAGAGTCTGTGGTGAGACTGCATCACAACACAGCCTTACTCACTGAGATTGATTTGTGACAGAGTGTCTCCAGACCTTGCCATATCCAACTGTCACTCGGCTCACAGATTGATATCCCTAAAGCCTTGCTCTAGCTAGGTCATAAGTTAGATCAAAAGCCTTCACTGCCTCCAAATAGAACCTTGATGCCAGGCTTGCCATACAAGGTCCTCCGGGTGCTGGGCCCAGCCTCCCCATCCTGCCTCCCTAAACCTCCAGTTGTTCTCCTGAGTCCCTTATTTCTATCTCGGCTCACACATTCCTTTGCTGGGAGTGCCATCCCCTCTCATTTCAGCCGGGTCATATCCATCCCATCTTTTATGGCTCAGCTAAATTTTACCACCTCCACAAAGCCTCCCACTTAACAAAACAGTGGCCATAAAAAGAGAATCCCTTTGACTCACACTTCTCTTTACCAGACTCTGTGCTTCCAGTTCAACCAGCCTGACCCTCTCAGAGGTCTTACTTTAACAGCTATGGTGGACTGAAATCAGTTTGATGAAAAAAAGAAAGAATATCCCAGAGACATTTTAAATGAATTGATTTTTTGGATGATTAATAGCTGTACATTGTACCCTTTATATCTGCAAAGTAAAATTCTCCCTTGCCTCTCCCAGTCACCCAGTTCTTATGCTCACAGGAAAAAAAGTTTATTAGTATCTTGTCCTTTTTTTTTCTTCAGAGGTATTTGGTTGTGGTAGTTTAAAACTGTCTATAAATTCTTTGATATTCTTCCTTTGAATGTGGGTTGGACTAATTGACTCATGGTAGTGGGTAAAACTTCCAAGACTAGGGTGTAAAGGCATTGTGACCTTCTCCTTGCTTTCCTCTGGTGGATCTAGCTGCCGTGTCACAAGGACACTCACGCAAGCCCTCTGGAGTGTCCCGCATGACGAGGAACTGAGGCCTCCTGCCAACAGCCGTGTGAGCGAGCTGTGCTGCAAGCAGAACTTCCAGCCTCAATCAAGTCTGCAGATGACTGCAGCCCTGGCCCGCGGCTTGACTGCAGCCTCATGAGAAACCCTGAGACAAAGCCACCCAGCGGCTGTGGCTGCTAAGTCACTTCAGTCGTATCCGACTCTGTGCGATCCCTGGGATTTTCCAGGCAAGAGTAATTTCTGGCCTACAGAAATTATGAGATAATTCAGCTGATTCTTGTTATTCATGTTCTATATAGTCACCAGGAATTATAGTCACACTGAATTATCTAAACCATTGCTCCTATGGGAAATATAGTTAGATTCTGCAAGCTTCTGGTCACATTTTTTATCAACTGATCAAGATCAATAAGCCTGTTTTGTGTGTGTTTCTATTTAAGGATACCAATATATACTGTTGATTCATTAGCCAACAGCACTGTAACTCATATCTGAACAAAGCTTCTTTAACACACATGCTTTCGCTGTAAAGCACATCACATCCTTTTTATGGCTAAGGGGGCCATTTTAAACGTTGAAATTACTAGTGAAAAGTGCAAAAATACAAAAAGTATGTCACTTAATCGGAGAAGGCAATGGCAGCCCACTCCAGTACTCTTGCCTGGAAAATCCATGGACGGAGGAGCCTGGTGGGCTGCAGTCCATGGGGTCGATAAGGGTAGGACACAACTGAGCGACTTCACTTTGATTTTTCACTTTCATGCACTGGAGAAGGAAATGGCAACCCACTCCAGTGTTCTTGCCTGGAGAATCCCAGGGATGGAGGAGCCTGGTGGGAGGCCATCTATGGGGTGGCACAGAGTCGGACGTGACTGAAGCAATTAGCAGGGGCAGCAGCAGCAGCAGGGGCAGGCACTAAATAGAATAAGAAAAGGGTGCTTCTTTACTGTGTGTGAACTGAGTCAGGGCACCTTATTCAACCTCAGCTGGGGATGCACCCACAGGGCAGCTCAAATTTTGCTGCTCTGTTTTATATATATATATATGTACACATGGGCTTCCCTGGGGGCTGAGATAGTAAAGAATTTGCCTACAACATAGGAGACGTGGGTTCGATCCCGGGGTTGGGAAGATTCCTTGGAGAAGGGAAGGGCAACCCACTCCAGTATTTTTGCCTGGAGAACCCAATGAACAGAGGAGTCTGGTGGGCTACAGTCCATGAGATTGCAAAAAGTTGGACACAACTGAGTGCCTAAGCAGAGTAATGATGTATGCACAGAAAAGGACCTGAAACAAAAAATTCCAGAATAAGTAACTTTGGGTGTATCATTATGGGTGCTTAAAGTGTCTTTGTTTCATGGCATTTTCTGATTTTCCCTGAAATAAGTGTGTATTTCTTTGTGATAAGAAAAGAGACATTTAATAAATGAGTGAGACATTTAAAATATAATAATAATTTTAATAATAACAGAGACATTTAATAATGAGACATTTAAAATTATATTGTTCAATGTGTTTGTTCCAATGAGTTACCAATTTTTAGATGAATATTTTGCTGTAAATTCCATATTGTTAGACATTTATTTAACCAAAACAATCCCTTTTTGGATATTTAAGTTATCTCATCCCATCTCAAACCCGATTACTTTTGGCCAAATTGTTTGGGGCCCCATGTTATGTTACCTATTCGACCACTCACTCTTGTCCTTTTTCTTCAACTTACTCTCCCTGATTCCTTTCTAGACCCCACGCAGGTTTCTCTCATTAAGACAAACCCTTCTTTACCAAGAATTCCTGTATTCGCAGCTTTCCCTTTGTCACTCCCAGATTCTCTGTCCACTTTAGCGAACCTGCTGCCTGTACCCATTCAGCAGAGCTGTCCCCTCAGTCTCCTTGTGGCTGAGACCAATGGCCACCTCTCAGGACCGTTATTACCCTAGGACTTCTGGCTGTTGCCCCTTCCTCTTTCTGAAGCGCTCTGGGTTTCCGTGTCCACGCACTTTCTTCCTACCTGTCTGCCCGGTCCTCTGTGCCTCTTGCTCAGGCTCTCTCCTCACTCTGCACCCCCGTCTACGAGAGCAACTCTGCATGGCTGCAGGGCTCCCATCAGCTCCCTGCTGTCATACCTGAGCTCCAGCCTGCCTGTCAGCCGGCCGCTGGGCCTCTCACGTGGAGGTCTTACCTGCACCACCCACTCAGTCTGTCCACGCGGGCCCCATCGTCTCCCTCCCCTAGCCTTCAAGTCTGTCCTTCCACTTCCTGGTTCCAGATTCTCACACTAGGAACCTGGGAGTTCCTCCCACTCTCTACCCCCTTTCTTCATGTTCTACACAGTGTACGGCACTCAGGAACATTCAGTTAATATTCATTTAATGACTTTAATCAGCCACCAAGCCCAGTCAGTCCCAGCTTCTGAATGACACTAAGGCCTGCTGGTCTCCCTCCACCACTCTCCACTGCCTGTTGTTTGTTCCCTCATTAGACTATGGGACCCATATGAGAGGTGCCAGAGCTGTGAGCCCAGGACACTGTAATAAGATGCTACAAGAGAATGAAACCAAACCTACAGGCACAAAACTGTGGGACCTGGCATACAGCTTCCCCTCGCCCCTCCCCGGCGGCCACCCACCATCCAAGGGGAAGTGGAGCCTTTAGATCTGTGTCTTAAGGGCTGCAATCAAAAGGGGCAGCCCTTTCGAAACACTCAAAGGTGAGATCCATCCACACCCAGAGTCTGGTCCAGCAGGCTGCATGTCCAGCTAAGCTCAAGGAAGGCAAGGGACTCCTGCTTCCAGGAGGTTCCACTTGGCTGTGAGCCAGGAGAGGTGGGAGGAGGGAAGGGGAAGGGGCAGAGGGGCCGTGTGCCTTGTGGAGCAGTGGGTTCAGTGAGGATGGTCAGCGGCTGGAAGAGGGGAGGATGAGCGACTCCTCCCCACTGCTGGCAGACCTCCCTGGGGGTGGCCTTCCTTGTTGGGGCAAAGCAACCAAATTCAGTGGAGCGATCCTGCGCGACTCTAGGAGTGCAGGTGCTCAAAGGAGTTGTAGTTTCTTCAAACCATCAGCAGAGGGCGCCCTCAGTTCACCTCTGCTCCTTGCCGGGAGGGGTGTGCCTGGTGAGATGTGATAGGAAGGTTCCGATAAGTTGTTGAACGTCGGAAGCAAGTGTGAGAGAGAGGTGGACTGACTTCCGCATTTCTCGCATGTGTAACATTGAAAAGGCAAGAATACAGGAGAGAGCAGTCAGGAAAAGTGAGTGAGATTTGAACCTGTGGGGAGTGAGGTCATGAGGCACGTCCCGTGGGAGATGTATACTGGGTAATTGATATACAATTCCGGAGCTGGGAGAGATGACCTCAAACATAAAGATCTGAGGTCATCGTTGTATGCAATGGTGCAAGACTTGAAGTGACTGAGACTGTCTAGGGAGCATGAGAAAGAGGCCAAACGCAGAGGCCTGGGGAGCCTTAGTATTTAAGGGCTGGGAAGAGAGGAAGCGGACACATCAGAGATGTTGTAGAATAACCAAGGGATAATGCAATAGACGCAGGGGATGAGACACTTTAAAAATAGGCGAATTTCCCGATTGCCAGCCGTCTAAAGAAACTGCCAGCCTGGTCCCAGGATCTTTTACGATGTACGGCCCAGAGAGTGAGAAAAGAGAAACAGGGAATTCCCTAGTGGGTCAGTGGTAAGGAGTGGTAAAACCTTGCAGTGCAGGGGACGTGGGTTTGATCCCTGGTCAGGGAACTAAGTTGCCGCATGTCATGAAGCACCTGAGCCTGCACGCCAAAACTACCAGAGCCCATCGCGGCCTGCTCTGAAGTCTGTGTGCCACAACTAGAGAGTCTGTGCACCACAACCAAGATATCCCGCACGATGCAACCAAGATATCCCACACGATGCAACCAAGGCATGCACGAGACAGCCAAATAAATAAATGTTCAGAAAGAGAGAGACAAAACCAAGAGGCTGGATGGAAGGTGGGACCCTTAGCTTGAGAGACTAAGTACCTGGTAAAAAGAGTATATTTTAAAAGTTAGAGAAAGAAAATCCATGGGGGGTCGGGGCGGGGGCATTACTGTATTGGGGCTTTAAAACGTTTTGAGTTTGGAAATGTGAAGGTCTCCAGAGTAGCTCCAGAATAAAAGAAAATTAGAGGAAGGAAAGAAAAGAGGTCTCTTGGAATGTATGTTCCTTTAAAAGGATGTAAATAGAAATTTCTTCTTGATTTCTATTTGAAGGCCAGATAACACATCTTTGAATGGAACACATCTTTGAAGATCTTTGAGGAGCTCAGCTTTGTTAGGATTCGTTGAAGGGAAACTACCAGAAATCAATACCATACTTAATGGTGAACTGTTGAAAGCATTCCCATAATAGTAAGACTAAGGCAAAAATGTCCATTATCATTGTTGTTATTCAACATATACTAAAGGTCCCACCTTGACAAGAAGATGCAAAGAAAGTCTACTTTTTGGAAAGGAAGAATCAAAATATTATTGTTTACAGATGTTGCTATTATATACCTAGAAAAGAGAATTAACTGAAAAACTGTTTTAACGAACAAGAGAATTAAGTGGCCAATACAAGATCAACATACAGAAATCAACAGTTACACAATAATAAGTGATTAAAAACATGAAAGTCAAAAGATACCATTTCCAGTAGGAACGAAAAACTATAAAATTCTGTACGTATACACTTTAAAGTGGTTAAAATGGTAAATTTTATGTTATTTATACTTTACACAATAAAAAATTAAAAACACTATATCGAGGATTTAAATTAATAAGGGGCAACTTTTATATGAAGAAAACTCTAAAGCATGACTTAAGAGAAAAGAAGAAAAGCTAACAAGTGAAGAGATACACCACATTCTGAGATACTATTGTTTTCTAGTATTTTAACTATGTTTTTAAACCCCACAAATTAGACATTATTAGAATCACTTTCTAGGCAATATCTGTTTACCTACGTGTATACCAATTTCTTTGCTCACCATTCCTTCTTAAATCTCTGACCTTCCTTCTTGGATCATTTTCCTTCTTTCTGAAAGAACATTCTTTGTATAGGTTTATTCAAGCTATGTATGAAAGAACATAGAAAGAACATAAGAAAGAACATATGAAAGAACATAACATTTGTTATGTATGAAAGAAAGTGAGTCGATCAGTTGTGTCTGACTCTTTGTGACCCCATGGTATGTAGCCCACCAGACTCCTTTGTCCGTGGAATTCTCCAAGCAAGAATACTGGAGTGGGTTGTAATTCCCTTCTTCAGAGGATCTTCCTAACCCATGGGTCGAACCTGGGTCTCCTGCATTGCAGGCATATTCTTTACCATCTGAGCCATCAGGGAAGCCGTTATATATATACATATATATATACCATATATATATACATGTCCCTAATTCATCTCATTCTTCTTTTTTTTTAAGTTTTTTTTTAATGTGGATCATTTTTAAAGTCTTTATTGAATTTGTCACAATATTACTTTTGTTTCGTCTTTTTGGCCACAGGCATGTGGAATCTTAGCTCCCCGACCAGGGATGGAAGCCATACCCCCTGCACTGGAAGGTGAAATCTTAACTACTGGAGTTTCAGGGAAGTTCTCACCTCATTCTTCGAAGATAGTTTTGCTGAGTATGCAATCCTAGCATGGCAGCTATTTTCTCTTGGTCCTTTGAGTATATTCTGCTATCTTCTGTTTCCCACTCTTGTTGTTAAGCAGTCTTTGTCGCTTAATAGTTGTTTCTTCATGAGTGATAAGATTTTTCTTTCAGATTGCTTAAAAAAAATTTTTTTTTCCTTTTCCTGGCTGCACTCCAAGGCTTGTGGGATCTTAGTTCCCTGACTAGGGATTGAATCCAGGACTCAGCAGCACTGGACCACCGGAGAATGTCCAAGAAAACTTTTTATTATGGAAAATTTCAAATGTATCCCAAAGCAGAGAGAAGAGTTTAGTGAACTTCCCCATTCCCCATGCCCAGGTTCAGAAGTTAACATTTTGCCAGTAGAGTTTCCTCTATTCTGCCTCCCCTTCTTGGAAGCATTTTTTGCTTTTGCTGAAGCATTTAAAGCAAATTCCACATTATGTATATGGATCAGATTGTGTCTTTGATAGATGAGGAGTTTTTGCTTTATTTTTATGTTAATTTCTTTATGTCATCTAATTCCTCAGCATGTTCAGATTCCTCTGTTCCAAAAAGGTCTTAGCCCCACTCCACTTCTGTTTATTTGTTGATAAAAACAGAACATTTGCCTGTAGAATTTCCCACAGAATTCGGCTGATTGCTTCTTCAGGTGTCATCTCACTTGTTCCTCTGGACCCTGTATTTCCCATAATTTGGCAGTTATATCTAGGCCTTAATTAGATTTAGGTTAAATTATTTTGGAAAAAGCTCCCTGTGCATCAGGCCAGGAGGCACACTATGTTTAGTTGTTCCACTTTGATTTTAAATTCATCTGTTACTGAATTAGGGGGTGTAAAATGATTTCCTTCAAATCTGTCATTCCATTTATTAGCTGGAACTTATTCATCAGAAACTTTTCTTCATTAACTACTTGATTAAAATGCAGTTGATGTGCCCAAAGGTGAGGGGGTATGTATGTGTGAGATTATAAAATTATGGAGGTTTCTGTATTCCGTGTGCTTTAATATGTAGTCATTATCATTTACTGTTTTTTATTCTGAAGTGATCCCATCTTTAGTCAAAGTCCCTTCAAGTTGCCTCCTATGATCTTTTAAAAATTCCTGAGATGGTTGTTTCTCCCTCCTTATTTAACTTATATGCAGAGTACATCATTTGAAATGCTGGGCTGGATGAAGCACAAGCTGGAATCAAGATTGCTGGGAGAAATATCAACGACCTCAGATATGCATATACCACCACCCTAACGGCAGAGAATAAAGAGGAACTAAAGGGCCTGTGGATGAAGGTGAAAGAGGAGCATGAAAAAGCTGGCTATAACTCAACATCTGAAAAACTAAGATCATGGCCTCTGGTCCCATCANCGACCTCAGATATGCATATACCACCACCCTAACGGCAGAGAATAAAGAGGAACTAAAGGGCCTGTGGATGAAGGTGAAAGAGGAGCATGAAAAAGCTGGCTATAACTCAACATCTGAAAAACTAAGATCATGGCCTCTGGTCCCATCACTTCATAGCAAATAGACAGAGAAAAAATGAAAATAGTGACAGATTTTCTTTTCTTGGGCTCCAAAATCACTGCGGATGGTGGCTGCAGCCATGAAATTAAAAGATGCTTGCTCCATGGAAGAAAAGCTATGACAAACCTAGAAAGCATATTAGAAAGCAGAGACATTGCTTTTCCAACAAAGGTCTGTACAGTCAAAGCTACAGTTTTTCCAGCAGTCATGTATGGAGGTGAGAGTTGGACCATAAAGAAGGCTGAGTGCTGAAGAATTGATGCTTTCGAATTGTGGTGCCGGAAAAGGCTCTTCAGAATCCCTTGGACAGCAAGGAGATCAAGAGTCAATCCTAAAGGAAATCAACTCTGAATATTCATTGGAATGGCTGACGCAGAAGCTCCAACACTTTGGCCACCTCATGGGAAGAGCTGACTCATTGGAAAAAACCTTGATGCTGGGAAAGATTGAGGACAGGAGGAGAAGGGGGCAACAGAGGATGAGATGGTTGGATGGCATCACCAACTCAATGGACATGAATTTGAGCAAACTCTCGGAGACAGTGAAGGACAGGGTAGCTTGGTGTGCTGCAGTCCATGCGGCTGCAAAGAGTCAGATACNAGGGGGCAACAGAGGATGAGATGGTTGGATGGCATCACCAACTCAATGGACATGAATTTGAGCAAACTCTCGGAGACAGTGAAGGACAGGGTAGCTTGGTGTGCTGCAGTCCATGCGGCTGCAAAGAGTCAGATACAATTTAACGACTGAACAACAACAGGTAGTTGTTTGCAACCTCCTTCTTTATGCTCAATTGGTCTCCTAGGTTTGACTTGTACATTTCCTGCCCCATAACTGGAATCAGCCATTTCTCCAGGGAGCTCTAGTTCCTTTTTGTGAGAGATGGTATTCAGAGAGCAAAACCTGGTCACTAAAGGTGCTTCTTGCTACTGGACTGTCATTTCTTCAGAGGACAGACCTGGAAAATACCAGTTTTTCTTTCTTTTTTTTTTTAAGTAAGTCATGAGTTCATAGTGATACTTCCAATCCAATTTCAAGATTATGAGATTTTTAAACTGAACAGAAAATTTTAAATCTCTGGTGGCTTTTACAATTCCTTCTTTGTCTTTAGTATTCTCCAGTTTCCTTATAAGCATCTAGGGGTGGATTTCTTTTTATTTATCCCACTTGATATTATGTTGTGCATCCATCCTGTATCTGTGGATTCATATACTTCATCAGTTCTGGAATACTATTCCTCTGTCTCTTCATATATTGCTTCTCCTACAGTCTTGCTATTATATAATGCCCTACTGGGGCTTGAGTTAAATTACAGGCTTTTTCATTCTGTACTCCATGACTCTTAAACCATTTTTGACATTTTCCATTTCCTGTTTATCTCTGCTGCATTTTAAGTAATTTCTTCAGCTCTTTGTTCACTGTATCCTTTTTCAATTGTATATAATCTATTTCTCAGCATATCCAGTTAAATGCTTTTTTATTGTGGTATTATTTGTATTTTTAAACATATATATTCTTTTTTATTATGGCTTATCACAGGATATTGAATACAGTTCCCTGTGTAGTATTATTTGTTGATGGTAGAACTGAAAGAAGATTAAATTCCACCACTATAAATTATTATATGTATATAAAATTAATATTTTAAAGTCATTTACATGATATATATAAAGCTTTAAAAATAGTATACAAAATTACGTTAAACAATTTCAAGCAAAAAAATCAATTATATACACGTTTATCTCAGTTACATATAAATTATGTACTGNATAAAATTAATATTTTAAAGTCATTTACATGATATATATAAAGCTTTAAAAATAGTATACAAAATTACGTTAAACAATTTCAAGCAAAAAAATCAATTATATACACGTTTATCTCAGTTACATATAAATTATGTACTGAAATAACAGTGTGATCCATTGAAAGTAGAATAAGAAAAATAGATAAGAGTGTGGTACTTGGAACACAATAGACAGTGAGAAATGCAATATAGCTATGCAAATAGATACGAACAAATCTCATGACTATGAAAAAGCAAACTACAGAAAAATACATGCAATATGATTTATAGAAAAGTCAAAACTAAACGAAGCAACATATTGCTTAGAAATGGGTACAGTTTGGACCATGTGAAATTGCTTAATACATATATGGTAAAACTATAAAGAAAAGTTAAGTGAAAACAACAAAATTGAAAACACCTTGATGCTATTCGGGATGAAAGGGCTGGGATCTGGGAAGGGCAGCAGAGATTTCAGAAGTTCTGGCTTACTAACTGGGTGGTGGATCCACTGATGTTTAAATTTTGTTTCTATTCCTTATGTCTTAAACATATGTAATAAATGTTCTTTTATAATTATTCAGCATTTAATAAGACCATATGTTTAAAAGAGTAAAAGGAAATGTATTACAGTGAGAGTCATTGCTGCATCTGGGCATTCTGATGATGTGTGATTTCCCCCCCTTCTATATTTTTATGTCATTAAAATTTTGTACAGCAAGAATGTATTACTTTTACAGGCGGAAAAATATCTCCCAGCTAAGATGAAAAGTTGGCAGGAAAAAGATGAATGTTTTTAGAAATGAACCTTATATTGGAATGTTAAAAAAAAAAAGAAAGAAAATTTAGGTGAGATATCTTACTGGTCCGTATGCATAAGAAAAAAACAGCATTTTTTTTTTTTTGCATGATGACAATAATATGTACCTCACAAGGTTATTGCAATGACCTCAAAGACTCAAATGACTTTGAGAATCTTACACAGTGTTCTACAAGTATTATTTTTAACATTTATTATTTATTTAGAAGTGGGCNTGATGACAATAATATGTACCTCACAAGGTTATTGCAATGACCTCAAAGACTCAAATGACTTTGAGAATCTTACACAGTGTTCTACAAGTATTATTTTTAACATTTATTATTTATTTAGAAGTGGGCTTTAGTTGTGGCACTTCAATCTCATTTGCTACTTGTGGGATCTTTAGCAGCATGCACACTTTTAGTTATGGCCTCTGGAATCTAATTCCCTAAATAGGGATCGAACTCGCCCCCTCTCCCCAACATTGGGAGCATGAAGTCTTAGCCCCTGCACTGCCAGAGAAGTCCTTCTATGAGTATTAATTGCTGTGAGAAATGAATAAGAAAGACTAAGCATAAAACTGTTCAGATAGAATTTATAAAGCATTCTTCAACAGTAAGATTTTGGAGATTTTGTAAATGTCAACAAGATAAGTATAATATCATTCTCTAGAGACTTAAAAGTAATTTATTATGGACAATTTCAAACATACCTGGGGCTTCCCTTGTGGCTCAGCTGGTAAAGAATCCACCTGCAATGCGGGAGACCTAGGTTCAATCCCTGGGTTGGGAAGATCCCCTGGAGAAGGGAAAGCCTTCCCACTCCAGTATTCGGCCTGGAGAATCCATGGNGCTCAGCTGGTAAAGAATCCACCTGCAATGCGGGAGACCTAGGTTCAATCCCTGGGTTGGGAAGATCCCCTGGAGAAGGGAAAGCCTTCCCACTCCAGTATTCGGCCTGGAGAATCCATGGACTGTATAGTCCATGGCGTTGCAAAGAGTCGGACACGACTGAGCAACTTTCACTTTTCAAACATACATGAAAACTGGGGGAGAACATTTTAATGAATTCCCACATATCAATTACCCAGATTCAACAATTATCAGATTTTGTCAAACTTGCTTCATCTTTTTCTTGTGAGTGTGTGTGTTGCTGTTGATGAAGTANACTTTCACTTTTCAAACATACATGAAAACTGGGGGAGAACATTTTAATGAATTCCCACATATCAATTACCCAGATTCAACAATTATCAGATTTTGTCAAACTTGCTTCATCTTTTTCTTGTGAGTGTGTGTGTTGCTGTTGATGAAGTATTTGGAAACAAAATCTAGACTTATGCCACTTTGTTCAGTTGTGTTCAACTCTTTGTGACCCCATGGATTGTAGACCACCAGGCTCCTCTGTCTATGGGATTCTCCAGGCAAGAATACTGGAGTGGGTTGCCATTTCCTTCTACAGGAGATCTTCTTGACCCAGGGATTGAACCCAGGTAGCCTACACTGCATGTGGACTGTTTACCATCTGAGCCACCAGGGAAGCCCCCTAAAATACGAACACTTTTTCTTACATAGACATAATGCCATTATCATACTTAACAAAATTAACAATAATTTCTCTAATATCAGGTCATATTCAAATTTCCCTAATTTTCCCAGAAATGTCTTTTCATAGTTCATCTCTTTGCATTAGGATTAACATACTACATTTAGTAATTGTGTATTTTAAATTTCTTTTAGTCTGCTGCTGCTAAGTCATGTCAGTCGTGTCCGACTCTGTGTGACCCCATAGACGGCAGCCCACCAGGCTCCTCTGTCCCTGGGATTCTCCAGGCAAGAACACTGGAGTGGGTTGCCGTTTCCTTCTCCAGTGCATGCATGCATGCTAAGTGGCTTCAGTTGCGTCCGACTCTGTGCAACCCCATGGACAGCAGCCCTCCGGGCTTCTCTGTCCGCAGGATTCTCCAGGCAAGAACACTGGAGTGGGTTGCCGTTTCCTTCTCCCTCTTTTAGTCTAGAGCTATCTTTTTTTCTTTGTCGTTTGTTTGCTTTCCTTGTGATAGTGACACGGTGAAGAAACTGGGTCAGTTGTCTTGTGGAATGTCCCAGTTTTTGTTCTTATCTCTGACCTTCCTGATGGTGTGGTGGCCAGTTTTCCTTTGTCTTGCGTTGATGTAAACTGGAAGTCAGTTCTGAAGGCTTGTTGAGGTTTGGGTTCTTATTTTGTTGAGCGCACTTTATACACAGGGTTGTGTCCTCTACATTGCATCACATCAACATGCTCATATTGCCCTTGCTCCTTCTTGAGTTTTCCCATTTTAAGAATTCCATTTTTCTTTTCTAGAAGCACTCATTTTTTCTATTCTATTTTGTCCTTTTAAATAGTCTCTTTCTCATCTGTGATTCCATCTCTTATTTCCTTAAACATTTCATACATAAGCATTTCCATTATGTAGCTGATAATTCCATTCTCACTGAGAATCTATATCTGCTGACTCTCACTCTTCGTGGTTTGGATGGTACTCTATTTAAGGAGATTAGGGACACTTTCTCCAGAGAGCGTCTTGTTGTTTCCAGGAGAAACTGTGCACAAGGGGCTGGAACAACCTCAGTTTCCTTATAGAGTCCTGACTGTGGTCCTGAGCCCCAGAGTTGGGTCCCCACCCTGCTTCAGTCCTGCAGACTGATGGAGGGCGCTGTTGGCATTTGACTTGAGTTCCTATCATTTATCATTCTGGTTTCAGTTTAAGGC
Source organism: Neotragus pygmaeus (assembly GCA_006410875.1). Lineage (NCBI taxonomy): Eukaryota > Metazoa > Chordata > Mammalia > Artiodactyla > Bovidae > Neotragus > Neotragus pygmaeus. The sequence continues at coordinate 792,176 of SJYV01018322.1, forward strand.
TTTTTTTTTTTTTTTTTCAGTTCTACCAGTTTATTGCTACCAATCCATCTCCCTCCACCCTCATGCATGCATGCTCAGTTATGTAACCCCATGGACTGCAGCCCAGCAGGCTCCTCTGTCCATGGACTTTTCCAGGCAAGAACACTGGAGTAAGTTGCCATTTCCTTCTCCTTAGCTTAAGATTTTTGCTTCTTTGCATTTTGTTTTTCTTTTCTCTTTTGAAATTTTTCTTGTTTCTAGTGAACTGAGAAAAATGCTATGTTTTATGTAGTAATTATTATTATTACTATTGTTTACCTCTAATAATTTTGTAGCAGGAGGGCCTTTCATAAGTATATATGAGCCACACTCCTGGAAGGAAGTGGGGAGCCTACAGCACAATTTGTAGGATTAAAATGTGGAAACAGAATATAACAAATGAGTAAATACAACAAAATAGAAACAGACTCACAGATAAAGAGAACAAATTAGCTGTTACCAGTGGAGAGAGGGGAGAAGGGAAGGGTAAGATAGGGCTATGGGATTAAGATGTACAAACTACTATGTATAAAATAAATAGGTGGACTTTCCTGGTGGTCCAGTGGTTAAGAATCCACCTGCTTCGAATTATTAACTAAAGTATATACTGTGTTCACATTTCACAAAATTTTATGCTGGTGTTCGTTATTCGTTTTCATACCTTATTCAAGAGTCCACATTGAATTTAGTTGCCTTGAGCAGTTTCAGCTGCATGCAACAAATACTGATAAATTCTCTTTTTATTCTTATTCTGTTACAAATGTTTTCTAATTTTCTTTGTTGTGGCTTCTTAGATAATACCCATCATTTAATAGTGGATATTCAATTTCCAAATACATGGGGTTTTAAAAGTATTTTTTATATTAATTCCTCATTTTGATATTAATTTTTCATTTAAATGCTTTCTTCTCTGCAATCACCTTCTGTGTTTTTTCAGTCTTTTAACTTTATTGAGGCTTTCAATGAGTAAGTCACAGATCTCCTGAATCTTGAAGATTCCCTGAGAAATCCTGAAGATTCCCTGGAGGAGGAAATCCAACCCACTCTAGTATTCTTGCCTGGGAAATCCCATGGACAGAGGAGCCTGGCAGGCTGCAGCCCATGGGGTTACAAAAAAGTCAGACATGACTGAGCCTGAGCTCACACACAATCATTAGTGATACTGAGCATTTTTTCATGTACTTGTTAGCCATCTGCATGTCTTGTTTTTTTTTTTTTTTGCACCTCAGTTGTTTTTTTGTAATTTCCCCAGCTTATTTAACAATTTTTTCTGACATATATTCATATGAATTTTAGATCAGTTATTTCAAAATGTGCACAAATTATGTATATTTCCCTATAGCCAGGCACTGACAAAAGAATACTTAATATATCAATATTTAAGCATTCCAACATAAAAGGACTTTTTCCAACCTAATACTTTTTCCCACACAAAGTGATCTATAATTGACATTCAGGCAATTATACGCATGTAGAAGCAGACACAGTCCCCAAACTGAACAGAAGATAAACCAGCACACATGTCCTTCTCCTGGATATAACTACATTTCCAGAGGCAAAGAGGTTCAAATGGGAACACATAAGGTGACTTCCTTATGAAATGAACCACACAGACACAAACGAAGAAGAAGTGAAGGTGCTAAGGATAAATCCCACGAACCTCGTCCCTTCCTGTCCTGAGAGTGAGCGCGCGCGCACTGCGAGCGGGAGGCGCGCGCACTGCGAGCGGGAGGCGCGCGCACTGCGAGCGGGAGGCGCGCGCACTGCGAGCGGGAGGCGCGCGCACTGCGAGCGGGAGGCGCGCGCACTGCGAGCGAGCGGCAGCTCACCCGCTGGGCGTGGGCGCCAGACCCCAGTCGAGCGGCGAGGGGCGGGGCGGGCAGTGCCCTGCCACAGGCGGAGAGGCAGTGCAGGCTTCTGAGGGGCGTCTTACTTCACTTCACTGTGGTCTACTGTGCTGCTCCACTACTTCAGCTGTTCCACTGTTTTTGTAACTGGGGCATAGTGGGAGGTGTAGCTAGTCTGCTGCTGCTGCTGCTGCTGCTGCTGTCACTTCAGACTCTGTGCGACCCCATGGACGGCAGCCCACCAGGCTCCCCTGTCCCTGGGATTCTCCAGGCAAGAACACTGGAGTGGGTTGCCATTTCCTTCTCCAATGCGTGAAAGTGAAAAGTGAAAGTGAAGTCGCTCAGCCGTGTCCAACTCTAGCGACCCCATGGACTGCAGCCCACCAGGCTCCTCCGTCCATGGGATTTTTCAGGCAAGAGTACTGGAGTGGGGTGCCATTGCCTTAGGAACTCTTACCCCATAAACTATCTGAATCAAAGATTTTTTATTTTACTCTTTCGCCAAACACAAAGACTGAGCTCCATCTACAATTGTTTTTCCGGGTGAGAAACAGTGAGTCAGCTGAAGAGAGGAGACTGTTGACACTCGACACACGGCCTGGGGGGACGAGGCTGGGCCGCAGCGGGACGGCCGGTCCGCGAACCTTTTCCAGGAAAGCTCTGCAGCACCGCACGCCCTGCTGGTAGACGGCCTCAAAGTCCGCGTCGTTGCCATAATAGGGATCTTCAGTGATAAGTTGTTTTTGTGGATCATAGCTCCCGAGTAGTTCGATTTTCGCTCTGCAGTTTTTAACTTGATTACTTTTTCTGTTCACATCTCTCGGATTGCTCTCATCTGTACAGAGTATATAATCAAAAGTGGCAAAGTCTTCTTTGGTAACCTGCCGGGCAACGACTCATGGGGATACCATGCTTCTTCATGCAAGCCTGCCCCCAATAATCAGGAGGGTTTCCTAGTCATACGCGGATGTCGCTGTACTGTCTGTCCTCCAATTATCCGAAATGTTTTGATCAGTTACAAGTTTCCTGAAAACCGCTTCCGCGATGGGTGATCAACAGATGTTACCCAGACACACGAACAGCACTGACTTGGTCACCTGCTCAGCCATCTTCCCACGCGCTGAATGTCTTCTTTGGAGAAATGTCTATTTAGGTTTTCTGGCCATTTATTTTTTTGTTCAGGGTGTTTGTTTTCTTTTGTTATTCAGTTGTATGAGGAGTTTGCATACTTTGGAAATTAAGCCTTTCTTGGTCCCATTATTTGTAAATATTTTCTCCTGGTTCACTGGTTGTCTTTTCATTTTGTTTATGGTTTCCTTTGCTGTGCAAAAGCTTGTAAGTTTGATTAGGTTTCATTTGTTTACTTTTGCTTTTGTTTCTATCATCCTGGGAGACTGACCTAAGAAAATGTTGCTACAATTTATGCCAGGTGATGTTTTACCTGTTTTCTTCTAGTTTTATTTTTATGTTTATATACTTAAGACTTTAAGCCATTTTGAGTTTATTTTTCTATACAGTGTGAAGAAATGTTTAAATTGAAGGAACTGTTCAAATCAATCAAATGAATGTTCATTGATATACATGTGGCTGTCCAGCTTTCCCAATATCACTTTGCTGAAGAGACTGTCTCCTCTCCATTGAATATTCTTGCCCCCTTTGTCAAAGATTAACTGACCACAGGTGTGGAGAAGTGATTGATGTTTTGCTCTTGCCTCATCCACGTCTCTGCATCGGATGATCATTGTATATTCTTTGTTGCAGAACTGCAGATGCAGTGGCTCAGACCACCGGTCAGGTGTCTATGGGGATGAACTTAGGGCAGCATAAAGCCCTGCCAGGGTCAAGAGTTGATAAACTTGGGGAACAACTGTTTTTGATCAATCCATCACCCCATCTTTTGCTCTCCAAATTCCTGGGCTGGCCCCTCCCTCAAATCAATAGAGGAGCTTCCTTTCAGCACAGGGTAGAAAGTGAAATCGAGAACCCAGGGAGTTTTGGGACCAAATGCAAACAAGCAGGAGTGATGACCTGTGATTGTGTGATGCCTGGGATACTCCAGTTGAGATCTGAGGCCCTGTCCTCTCCTTGAAGTTAATAGGCTGGCAGACACTGAATGGCCTTCTGTCCTTCCCTCAAACGCAGTACACGGGAGAGCAGTAAATACCCCCAGGGAATAGGGGTCACAAGCCAAAAATGTTGAGACACTCACAGAGTAAAATTAAACTGAAAGAAAAATAAAATCACAACATATAAGATCCGAAACATAGGACAGAAGTGGCAGTATTCATTAGTAGAGATGGACTAAGGATTTCAAATCAGTTCTACAAATACACAAAAGATATATTAGCAGTGTAAAAGAAAAACAGGAAAACACAAGAATCAAAAGAAAGTATTAGATATGAAAAAGATAATAGTTGAAATAAAGAACACAATAAATGAGATATATAACTGATAAAAATAGATTAGAATACCATATTGAGAAACAGTTTAAGAAGGACCCATTGAAGAATGAGAAGATAAAAAATTAAATTTAAGAAATAAGGAGGATAGAAGTAGAATGCCCACACCCATGCAACGAGTTCAGGAGAAAGTGAAACTGAAAAGAGGAATACATTTGAAGAACAGAGGATCTAAATTTTTTTTTTTCAGGTTTAAAAAGAATGAATGACCAGATTGAAAAGGACATAGAGTGGAAAATAAAAGAGAGAAATGAAAATCCATAGCACTTTATAGCATAGTAATTATTTTCTTTTTCAGATTAGATTCCATTATACATTATTACAAATTATTGAATATAATTCCCAGTGCTATACAGTAAATCCGTATATTTTTAAAATTTAAAAATACCAGAGAAGGGATTCTCTGGTGGTCCAGTGGTTGGGACTCTGCGCTTTCCCTGCTGAGAGCCCTGTTTGGGGAACTAGGATCCCACAAACAGTGTGGCCAAAACAACAATAACAACAACAGCAAACAAAAACAGGAAAAAAAAACCCGTCAAAACCAAAGAGAAAATTTTAACAGGGTTAGATTGATGTTAGACCGCTCAGCTACAGCACTGGGCACAGGAAGACAATGGAGCAGTGTTTCTTAAGAACTAAAGAAAATAACTTGGAACCTATAATTTTGTATACAGCCAGCTTGTCTTTCAAAATCCTTAAAGAGATGGGAATACCAGACCACCTTACCTGCCTCCTGAGAAATCTTGACCTCCAGGTCAAGAAGCAACAGTTAGAACCAAACATGGAACAATGGACTGGTTCCAAATTGGGAAAGGAGTACTTCAAGGCTGTATATTGTCACCCTACTTATTTAACTTACATGCAGAGTACATCATGCAAAACTCTGTGCTGGATGATGCACAAGCTGGAATCAAGACTGCTGGAAGAAATATCAATAATCTCAGATATGCAGATGACACCATCCTTACAGCAGAAATGGAAGAGGATCTGAAGAGCATCTTGATGAAAGTGAAAGAGGAGAGTGAAAAAGCTGACTTAAAACTTATCATTCAAAAAACTAAGATCATGGCATCTGTTCCCATCACTTCATGCCAAAATAGATGGGAAAACAATAGAAACAGTGTCAGACTTTATTTTCTTGAGCTCCAAAATCACTGCAGATGGTGACTTCAGCCATGAAATTAAAAGATGCTTGCACCTTGGAAGAAAAGCTATAAGCAACCTAGCAGCATATTAAAAAGCAGAGACATTACTTTGCTGACAAAGGTCCATATTGTCAAAGCTGTGGTTGGTCCAGTAGCCATGTATGGTTGTGAGAGTTGGACCATAAAGAAAGCTGAGTGCCAAAGAATTGATGCTTTTGAACGGTGGTGTTGGAGAAGACTCTTGAGAGTCCCTTGGACTGCAAGGAGATCAATCCAACCAGACAATCCTAAAGGAAACCAGTCCTTGATATACATTGGAAGCACAATGCTGAAGCTGAAGCTCCAATACTTTGGCCACCTGATGTGAAGAACTGACTCACTGGAAAAGACACTGATACTGGGAAAGACTGAAGGCAGGAGGAGAATGGGACAACAGAGGATGAGATTGTTGGATGGCATCACTGACTTGATGGACATGAGTTTGAGCAAAGTCCGGGGGCTGGTGATGGACCAGGAAGCCTGGCGTGCTGCAGTCCATGGGGCCGCAAAGAGTTGGACATGACTGAGCGACGGAACTGAACTATCTTTCAAATGTGAAAAGAGTGAAAAAAATATATCAGGAAAGGGAATCATCCTGCATTGTTGGTGGGAATGTAAATTGGTATAGTCACTATGCAAAATAGTATGGAGGTTCCTTAAAAACTAAAAATAAAACTACTATATAATCCAGCAATCCCACTGCTAGGCATATTATCTGGGAAAAAAAGAAACTCTAATTTGAAAAGATACACATGCCCCAGTGTTCAATGTAGCACTGTGTACAAAAGCCAAAACACGGAAACAACCCAAGTGCCTATCAGCAGACAACTGATTTAAGAAGATGTGGCATACATACATACAATGGCATAATACTCGGTCGGAACGAAGAGCAAAGTATGGCCATTTGCAGCAACATGGATAGACCTAGAGAATACTGTACTTAGTGAAGTAAGTCAGACAGATAAAGATAAATATTATATGATAGAACTTATATCTGAAATCTAAAAAATAATACAAGTGAATCTACATACAAAACAGACTCACAGACAGAAAACAAAGTTATGGTTACCAAAAAAGGGAGTGACGGATAGACAAATTAGGAATATAGGATTAACAGATACAAACTACTACACATAAATAGATAAGCAACACGGATTTACTGTATAGCACTGGGAATTATATTCAATAATTTGTAATAATGTATAATGGAACCTAATCTGAGAAAGAAAATAATTACTATGCTATAAAGTGCTATGCTATAGCACCATGCTATAAAGTAACACAACATTATAAATCAACAACCATTTAAAAAATTCTCAGGCAACAAAGTTTCAAAATGCTTGTTGCACTAAGAAACACATGAAAAATATCTCTGGGGAGCTGAAAAGGAAGGACAAACTGAAATATCCATGGAAGGATTCTGAATTGTTTAACCTAATATATAAAGCAAACTGTTTAAAAAGTGTTATAGGTAGAGGGATATATTGATGTTCATTGTACTATCATTTTTATTTTCTTAGAAGTATGAAAACTTTTATAATAAAAAATTTAAGACATTTTGGAGGAAGTGCACAAACAAGAAGAGATACATATTCAGAAGACTTTGCAAGAAATATATAGAGTAAGCGTGATTAAATACACTGGTAAAATTTTGTGTTGTCTGGATGACAATAGTAAGTAAGAACAACCACAAACTTAAGACCGATGAAAATAAATAGAAAGTGCGTCCATAATAACTTCAAATTAAAATTCTATATAATATTAAATTGATAAAGGACTGAGGGTAGGTAGAAATTTGGGAAATCTCCAAATATTTGGAAATTAAACAACACATTTAGACATAACCCACGAGTCAAAGAAGAAATCACAAGAAAAATTACTCATATTTTTAACTTAATAAAAAAGAAAATTCAACATACCAAAATTTGGGGGATGTAGTAAAAGCAGTATTTACAGGGGAATGTGTAGCTTTAAACATCTAGATTAGAAAAGAAGCAGTTTCCACTTTAAGAATCTGCAAAAAGAAGAGCCAGCTAAATCCAAAACAAGAAAAAGGAAGAAAATAGTAAAGATTGGAGTGTAAGTAAGTGAAATAGAAAAAAAAAAAACAACAGAGAAAAAACTGATAAAACAAAAAGCTGATGTTTTGGAAAAAAATTAACAGAACTGATAAATCTGTAGCTAGAATAACAAAGAGAAAGAAAAGAAAAGAAAAGAAAAATTACAAAATCATTACTGACCCTAAATAAATGAAAAGAATAAAAGTGAATATTTTACAAATGTAAGGGAATATATGGGGGTAAAATACAAATTTAACAATTTGGTTGAAATGGACAAATTTTTAGAACAATATAGATTATAAAAATTGACTCAAGAAGAAATAGAAAATCTGAGTAGACTGATAGCAAGACAGAATTCATACTTAAAATTTTCCTACCAAGAAAAGCTCAGTCCCAGAACATTTCACTGGTGAAATTCTTTTAGACAATTAAAGACGATATAATACTATCTTTTATAAATTCTTACTGCCTTTTCATATTGTTCATGGGGTTCTCAAGGCAAGAATGCTGAATCGGTTTGCCATCCCCTTCTCCAGTGGACCACGTTTTGTCAGAACTCTCCACCATGATCCGTCTCTCTTGGGTGGCCCTGCAAGGCATGGCTCATAGTTTCAGTGAATTACACAAGGTGTGATCCATGTGAGGTTAGCTTTCTGTGACTGTGGTTTTCATTCTGGGGGCCATAGGACCGAAGCTTTTATTTCCTCTGTCTGTCCTCTGATGGATGAAGATAAGAGGTTTGTGCAAGCTTCCTGATGGGAGGGACTGACTGTGGGGAAAGCTGGTTCTTGCTCTAGTGGGCAGGGCCAGGCTTCCCAAATCTTTAATCTGGTTTTCTGCTGGTGGCGGGGGCTGTGCTCCCTCCCTGCTGTTTGGCCTGAGGTGGCCCAGTCATGGAGTCTGCAGTCTCTATGATGGGCCATATGTTCTATGGTAAGACTAATGGCTACCTCCTCCAAGAGGGCTTATGTCGAGGCACTGCGCCTCCCAGGATTGCTGCTGCTGGTGCTGCTGCCCCCACAGCACGCTACTGTCAACCCACACCTCTCCTGGAGACTCCCACACACTCACGGCAAGATTGGCTCAGTCTCTTTTAAGGTCACATCATGGATGTGAAAGTTGGACCATAAAGAAGGCTGAGTGCCAAAGAACTGATGCTTTTTAACTGTGGTGCTGGAGAAGACTCTTGAGTGTCCCTTGGACAACAAGGAGACCCAACCAGTCAATTCTAAAGGAAATCAACCCTGGATATTCATTGGAAGGACTGATGATGAAGCTGAAGCTCCAATGCTTTGGCCACCTGATGCAAACAGCTGACTCACTGGAAAAAACCCTGATGCTGAGAAAGACTGAGGGCACGAGGAGAAGGGAATGACAGAGGTTGGATGGCATCATCGACTCAATGGATATGAGTTTGAGCAAACTCAGGGAGATAGTGCAGGACAGGGAAGCCTGGTGTGCTGCAGTCCATGCAGTCACAAAGAATAGGACTGAGCAACTGATTAACAATAAATCCTTTCATAAAGCAGAGAAGAAGGGAACAGTTGCCAATTATTCTATGAAAACTACACAATATCCCTTATAAACATATTTGGCAAAAATCCTTAACACATTATATAATAAAATCCAGCAACATTTAAATAGAGTTATACACTATAACCAAGTCACCTTTATCTCAGGAGTGCAAGCCTGGTTTAACATCTGAAAATCAATCAGGGTAAATCCCATGTTAATAAAATAAAGGACAAAAACCGTATTGAAATAAGCCCTCACATGTAAAGTCAGTTTAGTTCTGGCAAAGTTTCCAAAGCGACTCAACAGGAAAATGATATCCTATACAAGTATTAGCAAGGATGTGGAGAAACTGGACCCCTCATACTTCCCAAATAGGAGTGGAAAATGGTACAGCCACTTTGGAAAACAGCTTGGTAGTTTCTCCCTTCCTAGGTATCTATCCAAAGAAATGAAAACATACATCCACACAAAGACTCGTGTATGAATATTCACAACACCATTTATTTGTAAGAGCCAAAACCAGGAAATAACCCAAATGTCCATCAAGAGGTTAATGGATAAACAAATGTTATTTATTCTTAAAATGGAATACGACTCAGGAATAAAAAGGAATAGTACTGATTACTGGTACACACTCTGACACAGCTGGACCTCAGAAACATACTAAGTGAAAGCTAGACACAGAAGACTATATGGTGACCCCATTCATAAGTAGCACACAGAAAAGGTAAATTTATGCAGATAGAAGTAGATTAATGGATGCCTTAGCTGGACTTAGGAGTAGTGATTAACTGCAGATAAGCACAGGGTACTTTTTGAGTTGATGGAAATGTTCTAAATCTGGATTGCTGTGATAGTTGCATAACTCTAAAAATAATTGTGTATATACTTATGTAATTACAATGGGTGGATTTCATGGCATATACATTGAACCTCAGTAAAACTGTTTTTAAAAAAACATAATCGGTTCAGGGACCAGAGTATTGGGATAATTTAAGGATATTTTAGAACTAACACCCCAAAAAGATGTCCTTTTCATTATAGGGGACTGAAATGCAAAAGTAGGAAGTCAAGAAACACCTGGAGTAACAGGCAAATTTGGCCTTGAAGTACAGAATGAAGCAGGGCAAAGGCTAATAGGGTTCTGCCAAGAGAACGCACTGGTCATAGCAAACACCCTCTTCCAACAACACAAGAGAAGACTCTA
>SJYV01018322.1:828203-847955 GCA_006410875.1 Neotragus pygmaeus
GTTTGCAACCCCATGGGTTGTAGCCCGCCATTCTCCTCTGTCCATGGGATTTCCTAGGCAAGAATAGTGGAGTAGGTTGCCATGATCTCCAGGGGATTTTCCCAACCCAGGGATTGAACCCACATCTCCTGAATTGTAGTTGGAGTCTTTGCTGCTGAGCCACCCAGGAAGCCCAAAGGTACCAACAGCATTTGCTTTAAAGGGTTGTCTTCAAAGGTAAATGAAAAAGTACACATAAAGCAAATGGTAGAATAAGGACTCAAGAGTGCCCAGGTTTAACCATTACACTATAATTCCCTCACAACTGTAATGCATATAAAACAACAACATGTACTGTAAAGACTGGAAAGAAATTCAACAAGTTGTTAACAGTACTTATTTCTGAACAGTGAGATCCTAATCTATTTATTTCCTTCTTTATATTTTTCTGTATTTTCCAAATAGTTTTTTTAATCAGAAAGAAGCTATGTATGATGTTCAGATGCTTTGAGATCATTTGTGATAGTCTCTGTCATGTAATCTCTTAAAGTAGGAATCACTATCCCCATTTTGTAGATCAGGAAACAAGGCTGAGAGAGGTTAGAGAGCTGGTTTAAACTTCAGGTCTTACTGTTGTTAAGTGGCAGAGAGCCACGATCCATAGGCAGAAGTGGCTGTCTCCAAAGCTAGGTGCTGTCCACAGGGATGCTGGGCTGCGGGGCTCAGAGTACACTCCTTCACCCCATTTTGATCATAGGTGAGGTGGAAGGATTGAGCCCTGGTGCATAATATGCTCCCATGGGTCTCATGTACCTGAAATACAACCATATTCCTGGTAGAGGACATAGCCTGGAAAAGTGGCGATTCTGGCATCCTTCTTTCACAGCATAAAACATCAAGAAGTACTGTGGAGTCTCCCAAGAAGACATAAAGATTTCCACTATCAAAGTCTGCAATGCAGGAGACCTGGGTTCGATCGCTGGGTTGGGAAGATTCCTTGGCGAAGGAAATGGCAACCCACTCCAGTATTCTTGCCTGGAGAATCCCATGGACAGAGGAGCCTGGTGGGCTACAGTCCATTAGGTCGCAAAGAGTCGGACGCGACTGAGTGACTTTCACTTCACTATCAAAGTATCCAATAGAGGAACAACAACAGCAAAAGCATAACTACAACACGTAAGTCTGAGAGGGAAAAGTGGGCAGGAGCTAAATCATTATCTGTCATAGCAGGAAGACAACAGATAGTGACCAGTCCTGATAAATCTAGATATAACTATGTAAGCATGTAGAGATGGCGAGGTAACCACCCAGCCCAAAACTAACCCTGGAATGAGGGGTGGGAAGGAAATTTTTTGCTTTTCATCATAAGCATTTCTGTCCTATTTGATTTTTTTTAAAAGCTCTGTGTTTCATATATATTTTTTAAAATATGATTTTTAATACAGGCTCTGAAACTAAAACAACAAAAACGACTTTGAGGTCATCTGTGTGGATTCACATCCCACTTGTTCCAGTTATGAATCATGGCAGGTAAACCTCTCTAAGCTGCAATTTTATCTTCCTGAAAATAAGGATTAAAAACCATACTCACAGGTATGGTTTGGCAACCCACAGGGCTGCTTTGGGGACAAAATGAGGTAATGTATGTAAAACATATGGGTCAGCACTGGCCGAAATTCAGCATCTGCAATTATTAACCACTGTTGTCATTATCAATAATAAACCAACCATGCAAGTAATACCAAGGGCTTTGCACAGAGTAGGCACTTAATGGATATAAGGAATTGTTTAAAACCTCCACCAGAGCCTATAATTTTCCTCAACTCGGGACGCAGGAGCCCCAGCGGTCCGATTGAACACTTAAATATTGATGTGGTTACTCATTTATTCATCTCTGCTCTCCGCCGCAGTGACCGCTGAGGGCGAGCTCCTTGGACTCCCTCGCCGGGTTCATGCTGCATACTTGGTCCCTCCCGCGCGTAGAAGTGGGAGACAGCGGCAGCTCACCCCGCTTTCGGGTCGCTGACCCAGGACCATCACGCGGCATAGCGTGAATCGCCTCTGGTTTCACGCGGGGAACTCCCCGGCAAGGGCAGGCTGGATGAAAAACCAAGGCGGGCAGCCGGGGTCCGCATGGCTCCCACTTGCCAGCGCCAAGGGGATGGCCATCCAGGGGAGGGGTGGGGCGGAGCAGTTTTAGGGCGAGGGCTTTCCGGAGCAGGGACGTCTTGAAGGAAGACTCGGGATTGGCCGGGAGGCGCGGAGCGGGCATTTCAGACCTGGCGGAGGGTGCGGCGCGGCCCCCAGGCGAGGCAGGGTTGCCCGGGCGCCCCCAGTTGGGGGCGGTACCGACGCGGGAGCCCCGCCCCCTCCTCTGCGGAGGCCGCGCGCCCCGCCCACGGCCCGCGCGGCACCCGGCTGACCTCCAGCACCGGGTTGGTTTGCGGCGGCCGGGGCGAGGGCGTGGCGGCCACCGTCCCCCGGCTCTGCCGCACCGTCGCGCGGGTCCGGGTGCCGGTCGCTAGTCGCGGGTCGCCGGCCGCGGGGCGGGGCGGAAGGCGGGGCGCTGACGTCGCGGCGCGGCCGGCGGCAGGGAAGGCGGGGAGGCGGCGGCCGGCTCGGCCCAGCCTGGCCTGGCCCGGCCCAACCCGCAGCTGCGGCGGCACTCCGAGCCGGCTCCTGGCCACCCTCCGCCGCTGTCCAGTTTCTTACTTCGTCCGAGTGTCTGCGGTCCTGGTTCGGCCAGGCCTCGCCCGCCGCCGCTTCTCCCACTATGGCCCTGGTGCGGGGCGCCGAGCCGGCGGCGGGGCCCTCCCGCTGGCTACCCACGCACGTCCAGGTGACGGTGCTGCGGGCCCGCGGGCTACGGGGCAAGAGCTCCGGCGCGGGCAGCACCAGCGACGCGTACACGGTGATCCAGGTGGGCCGCGAGAAGTACAGCACGTCGGTGGTGGAGAAGACGCCGGGATGTCCCGAGTGGCGCGAGGAGTGCTCCTTCGAGCTGCCGCCCGGCGCCCTGGACGGCCTGCTACGGGCGCAGGAGGCCGATGCGGGCCCGGCGCCCTGGGCCGCGGGCTCAGCCGCCGCCTGCCAGCTGGTGCTCACCACCATGCACCGTTCGCTCATCGGCGTCGACAAATTCCTGGGCCAGGCCACGGTGGCGCTGGATGAGGTCTTCGGCGCAGGCCGCGCCCAGCACACTCAGTGAGTGCGGGGCGCGGGGGAGCAGAAACGGTTAAAGGCCTCGCGGGGCGGGACTGGGGGACGCAGGACCCCACACCATGGCGGGGGCGGTGGGCCCTTTTGCCTGGCGTTCAAGGGCGTAAACCGACAAGTTGGTTCTTCACATATAGGGTCTCTTTGGGGCCCCCAAGTATGCTCTGGGCTGTGTTTGGCTGCTGGCAGATCTTTGGGAGGCCTGGAGGGTTGAGAATGGTGGTCTACTGTTAGGAGTAGATTGTCAAGTGAAGTTAGGAGTGGGATCCAGAGACTCTTGGGCTGTGGGAACCTCAAGAAGGGGGCCATTCCTAGGGTCTCTGGGCCTGCCCCACTTTCTTCGAAGGGGAGGGTAACTGCCTGCGGACGCCCGTTCCACACCAGGCCCGCAGGGAAGTGGAGAGGCGCTGCCTCACGCTGTGAGAGGAGGGCAGCGATTGAACGGAGGTGCCACACCAGATCTAGAGGCTGCAGAGGGCATCTGCTGCTTCCTGGCACTCGGATGCCCTCTGCTGCTTAGAGACGCCCCAAAGCCTACTCTTCAGTGTCCCTGATCGGAGAACAGGAGGACCTCTAAGAAGAAAACACGTTAGGCTTCAGGTGTCCTGCCTGAGGTGGAGGCAGCATGTGCTTAAGGCACAGCAGGAGATGATCTCCCAGTCACTTATACCTAGAAAGGCCAATGAGTTACTTTTTTTTTTAAATCATTTATTTTGGCAGCATTTAACTTTCCCTGTGTTAAGATCAAGGCTTCAGACTTGGAGCCTCATTTCCTGTTTTGGGCTTGGGCAGGATCTGGAGGCCTGACAACCAGCTGTGGGTCTCTCAGTTAACTGGGGTGATGCCACTCATAGGTCCCATGACCTCTGGATGCCGAACGTAAGGGGTTGGGGGTCAGGGGTCCCATGGCTCCTGGATGAGGAGGGTAAGGGGTTGGGACAGGTGCTGGAAAGGTTTGCCCAAGTGAAATGGCGTCCAAATGAGTCAATCTAGGAAGGCTTGCTGGAGAAGGATGAGCCTGGTACAGACCCAGATGAAAGCAGGATTTGGACAGAAAAGATCTGACCTTGAACGCTTTAAAAACAGGGGTACAGAAGGCCTTCATGGCTTGTTGTGGCTTTGGTGGGAAACCGGTTAGCACAGGGCAGGTTTGGGGAGGGCTGTGACCTAGTGCCATCTCTCCCTCCCTGGCCTCGCCTTCCCTCCTGACTTGCTGTTTGGTTGCTGGCTGTGGGATCACGTGGTATAGTTTGGCCCTCCTTTTGTTTTTTTCCTCCCATTTTCTGTCCTCTCCCCTTTGCCTGGCTCAGGGAGCGCAAGGGGGTGGAGTGGGGCAAAAAGCTCTTCTCTGGCTCTCTGAGCCCTTTCTTTTCCTGGAGAGGCTCCTGCCCCCAAATTCATTCCACCCCTTTCTTTCCTGGTCCTTCAATCTCCACCTCTCAGCCAATCTGACCAGACTGGTACATAACACATCCTGGGCGGGTGGGGGGTGTGTGTGTGGCGGGGTGAGTACTAGCGGGGAGACTAAGAGCACAGACACAAAGTCTCTAGGCTTGTGGGGAGGGGCTTCTGTGAGGNCTAGCGGGGAGACTAAGAGCACAGACACAAGTCTCTAGGCTTGTGGGGAGGGGCTTCTGTGAGGTCAGTGACTTGTGGGGGCGGGAAGGGGGTTGGGGAGGGGCTTTGATTTTTTTCAGTTCCTACTCTTGCTTCTTGGCCTCTGGGTTTTCCTTAACTGAGCTGTCTTTCAGCCCGCATGCACCTGTTTTCAGCCAAGGACAGTCCCTCTTGGAGAACTGGACGTACCACCCCTTGATCTCAGTGGGAGCTTTAATTTACTTTAGAGAAGTCATCTTTTCCACAGGATCTTTCCACACCCACCTGGCTGCCTTTCCTGTGATGCATTGACCTGGGTTATTTATAGAACTTGGAGGGGGCAGGAGGAGGGGGACTTATGGGCAGCAGAAACGCCTGTGAAATCAGCCCAGTCTTTTGGTTTATGGGACCAGACAGCATGCCCATTGGCAGAGGGTGAGGGCTGCTGCTCCTGCTCTAATTTGCACCTTCTACCTCGGGCTCTGATGGCCATTCTTCATGGCCTTTCTTGGAGCACCTTGGCATGAACTGCTAAGACAGTGAGTCTGCACATTTTCCAGTGGGGAGAGGATTGGGGTGTGCCCGCCTCAGCTCTGGATAATGGTGGCAAAGAACTCCAGGAACCAGCTGTGTTGCTCTTAAGGAGAGCAGATGGCCCTGTGTTGCCCAGACAGCACTTGACCAGGGAAAAGCAGTCTCAAGCTTAACAGGAGGGGCCTGTGGAGTTGCAGATTCCCTTCCCAAACCTGCCACCTTGTGGCCAGTCAAGTAAACTCTTGGTCCCTCAGTATTTTCATCTGTAAAATGGGCTAATTCATACCTTGACAAGGTTGATGTAAGAGATGAAATGAGCACCTAGTTCTTGGACATGTTTGGTGGTCAGTGAACGGCAGTGATGGTGGAGGGAGGTTTTGGTAGCCTGGTAGCTATGATCTGGGAGATGTCCCCTGTCTTAGAGGAACCTCTCATGTGACAGGAGGAGATAATACAGAACTTAGCACCTGGGGAAGCCCCAGGACTGTGGTGGCAGTGTACTCACAGAAGTATGAGAGCTCCTGATGAAATGACCTGGCCCTTCACAGCCTTCCACCATTCTCTTTGCTGCTGGAGTTTTGAGAATTGGGCTAGTCTTGGGAGCCCTTTGCAGTTCTAGAGCCATGCTCAGATCAGCCTTAGATCTCTGCAGCTGTCTTTCCTGGCAGGGCAGCAGCATACTGTTTAAGAACATGAAAACTGGGATTTCCCAGTTCTATCACTTATTAGCAGGCAAGTTACTTAACTCGTTTCTTCAATTCTGAAAAGGTCCTATGTGATAACAGTCTGAATTGTATAAATTAAATACAGTGGTGTCTCTAAAAGTCTAATTATTGTCCTAGAGACATAGCAAGCTTTCAAGATATTCGTGTTGGGTTACTCCCAGGGCCCTCCTTATGTGATGGTAATGATGATAAGGGCAAGGGTACTAGGTACCTCAACAGTCCCCGAAGCTGCTTTGTCAGCGGGATGCTATTTGAGGTGAGGGATTTCACCGGACGCTTCCAATTGATTAAAAAGAAAATTGTCGAAACAACATTTAATGTGATACACAAGGAAACTAACTATAACCCTCTCCCTTCAGTAAAACCATTCATGGATCACCGTGGGTCTGAAAATCCCAAGAGATACTTCTTTGGCCACTCAGGATCTTAGTTCTCCAAAGGGATTGAACCCAGGCCCCTGCAGTGAAAAGCACCAAGTCCTAGCCACTGGACTTGCAGGGAGTTCCCTCTTTAGCTTCTCTGGATGTGTGCTGTCTGGTTTGTACCTCAGTGCCATCCATAGTACTTCCCAGTGGGTACTTGTATGGAGAAAAATGGTCCCTTCCTTAAAAGAACCCCCTTCCTGGGCCTGTTGGACAGAGGGTTACAGTCTGGCTCCTTGGAAAGGCCACGTCTCGATTTGGGTTAAAATGGGACCATGGACAGGCTGCAGCTGTGGCCCGCTAAGTGGCTCGATCAGCCCTGGTCAGACCTGTCTCATTGATTTTATGAGGGCCTCAGGGGGGCCTGTGGCTGTGGAGGACTTAGGTTGGAGACCTGAGCCTTCAGCCTGGCTGGCAGTGGTGCCCTGAGACCTCCTCGAGGAGGGTTTGGGGCACTGGGAGAGGCACCTGAAGCCAGTGTTAGCGTGCTGGTCTAAGGTGGCATGGTCTTTGAGGGCTTCCACCTGTCCCCTAGCCTCCAGATGGACCGCGTTTTCCTCTTGTAGACAGATGGTGCGTGACCCACAGCCTCGTCCCTGCTGGTTTCCAGCTGTGACTGCTCCTCAGGAAGCAGCTGAGGCCATGAGGGTCCTTGGCTCTGGCTCCTGCTCCAGCCTCAGACCTGGCCACTGGGGAAGTCTGCTTGGCTGCTGGAAAGGGTGTGGCTGTTCTTAAAAGCAGTAGTTAGGGGTTGGGGAGGCTGCATTCCCTGAGTTATGGGGCAGTTTTTATTTGGGGTTGCTTGAGCAGCAGCGTCAGGGTGTGGGGAGGGGTAGGAAGTGACTCCCCTGTCAGACTGGCAGGCACAGCAGCTTTCCCTTCCCTCCGCAGCTGGCTCTGTTTTCCCCTCCCTGCTGGCAGCTGGGGACAGGCGCAACTCAGCAGAGCTGCATGCGGGTGACCTTGAGGGCGATCTCTTTCTTCTGATGGGGCTGCCTGCTCTCTTTATTGCTGCCACCCCGGTGCTGTGACACGCTCACCAGCCACAGCGACGCTAAAAGGCTCATCTGGCCTCGTCCAGGTGTTTCCCCTGCCATTCCCACCCTGCTCAGGGACAGAAGATTAATACAACGGCAGGAGCTCTGTGTGTTCTCTGGGAGTCTGTACCTTATTTTTTTTCCTGCTCAGGGCCGTCTTCTGCAAACTGGTGTGGTCATGAAGAAGCCTTGCCCTTCCTCATGGCCACGTAATAGGGATAAGTCCATGGAGTGGGTCCTTTCTGCAGCTGGCAGTTCTGTCAAGGAGTCTGATGGCTTTGTTTTGACTGAGCTGGCCTGTGGGCTGGGCCCAGGTCGCCTCAGCGAGCATAATAAGCTAGTTTCTCTCCCAGGAGATAGTGCTGGTGGTGTGGGGGAGGGGGGGTGTTGTCGGAGGCCACCTTGACCTTCAGTTGACCCCAGGGGTGGGAAATGGAAGCACTGACCTCCAGGGTGGAATTCTAATGTCAGAGCTGTCAGAGTGCTTAGAGGTGTGGAAATGGAGGCTGGGAGGGCCAGTGGCAGGCTCAGGTATGTAGCAATTAGG
Organism: Neotragus pygmaeus; assembly: GCA_006410875.1. Classification (NCBI taxonomy): domain Eukaryota; kingdom Metazoa; phylum Chordata; class Mammalia; order Artiodactyla; family Bovidae; genus Neotragus; species Neotragus pygmaeus. Next base: position 836,260 of record SJYV01018322.1, read on the forward strand.
AAGGGTGGGGCTCTGTGGTTTCTCTTAGGCCCTGGCAGCCTGAAGGGCTGAAGACTGGGGGCAAAGAAGAGATGGCACTTGGGGCCCTGAGTGCATCCCAGGGTTTCTGTGGAAGTGCCAGAGGGCTTTTAGGGAGATGGGGACATTTCCACTAGGATAGGGGAGGGGGCCTTGGGACTTCTCTGAGACGCTGAGGAACGGTCTAATCCACAGGCCTTTCTGCCTGGGCAGAGGCCAGGGGAGGCCGCTGGTTGGGCAGGGAGTTGAAAGGAGGGGAGCACATAGACACCCCAGCTGGCATGTTCAGAGGGTGCAGTCTTATTTGGAGAATAGACCCCCCACATTTGGAGGAAGGGCCATGGCCAGGTGCTGTATTTGGGGGCCTAGCCGGGAAACACTGGAGATTTCAGAGCAGACAGAAGCCCTGGGCTCAGCTGTGGTCAGAGACGGCCTCCTGGAGGAGGAGGTACCCCAGACCTGTCAGGCTGGCCATCAGGGATCCCGTTTGCCACCCAACTTGCTCTGAGTTCCCATACAGACCACATGTAGCACTCGTTTTTGGTGAATTGTCATCGCCTCATTTGTCTAGTGTATCACTGATTATGTCCTGCTTAGGTGCTGATGCTGTCCTGAGGATTTGTCTTCTATCAGCTTATAACAACCTCTTGAGGTGTAGGTACTGTTACTGTGTTTAACAAGTGAGGAAACTGAGACGCAGAGAGGTGAAGTGACTTTTCTAGAGGTACACACGGCCGTCAGGCGTGTACCCAGACAGTCTGGCTCCAGATTCTGTGCTCTTCAGCACCACGCTGCATCTGAGTCTTCCCTCCTGTCTCCCAGCATTCAGCTTTGCACAGAACCCGCTGTTCAGCAGCTGCCCTCCTTAGGGTTCATCTCTCCTCCCCAAAGTCTTTCTCTGTGGTCAGGTGTGGAGGCTCTGGAAGCATAACCTGCTCCTCCTGTGTGAGGCCTTGACTGGCTGGGATAAGTGGGTTTAGTCTGCAGCTCCATGTATAGTCATATCTTTCTCAGGAGATGGGGGTGTTGCCTGGGAAAGAGAGTATCACTGCCACTACACTGTCTCATAGGAGTGAGGAAGGGGCTGGAAAGCTCTGCCTTGGCCCCAGACACCCCCAACCCCCACCCAGGGAGATTTGCTCTCGTTGACTTGTGCAGTATAGCTGGGCTTGGGATATCATCACCAGATACAAGACTTCCTGACCTTTCCCCAAAAATGACATGCTTGTTTTACTGTGATGGAACCCTCCAAGCCATCTAGTTCCTCTTCCTACAGTCATGCGGTGGTTTGCTTTTTTCTTTCTTTGTTTTGTTCAACATCTGGTAAGTAATTACTGGGCAACCACTGTGCCAAGGTTAGGGCTTTGGAGGATACATGAGAAAGAAAATTTATAGCCCTTTCCCTAGGAAAGCAAAAATATGTTTGAGGCAAGACTTAATACAGGAAGGGTAATTAACTAAAAATCAGTATATAAAAAGTATGAGAGAAAGGATCAAAAGAAGGACCAGCTCACCAGGGTTGGTATGATCAGGGTGGCCTGCCTGTAGGAGGTAGAGCCTTGAATGACAGATGAGGTGTGATAGGGGCTGGGTGAGTTGGGAGAGAGACTGCCCCTCTGCAAGGGAAAGGAAGTGTGATGGGCTGGGCCAGGAAAGGGAGTGGAGGGAAGCTGAGTTAGTTTAGCTATGTGCTTCTCTCAGCAAAACAGCCTGACTTTCTTTCACATTTATTTTTGAATAGTTTACTGGTTTAAAAATTCTAAAGATACAGAGATTACACAGTGAAAAATTTTCCTTGCCCTGACCTTGAGTACATCTAGCTCCTTTCTTTGGAGGCAACCAGCATTACCAGCTCTCATATACTTTTAAAAGCCAATGCATTATAGCTTTCTTCTCCCCCTCACATTGTGTTTGCACAAACGCAGCTTTCTTCATGCACACAGCTCTGTACCTACTATCAGCCTGGCTTCCCCACAGAGGGGTGTCACTGCTTGTGTCCACCTGTTGTGGTGCTTTCCCAGCGGCTCAGCAGTAAAGAATCTGCCTGCAATGCAGGAGACACAGCAGACGCTGGGTCTGCAAGGTTGCCTAGAGAGGAAACTGAAACCCACTCCAGTATTCTTGCCTGAAAAATCCCGTGGACAGAGGAGCCTGATGACCTGTAGTCCGTGGGGTCGCAAAGAGTCGGACACGACGGAAGGACTGAGCACGCCACCTGTTGTGTCTGAGCCGAGACCCTAGCAGGAGGATGGCCATACTTGGTTTTATCCTCTGGAACTCAGGACTCTGGTTCGGGGTGAATATTGGGTTAGGAGCACTGGGCAGGGGAGTGTGGGTAAGTAGAATTTCTTCCTTATTCCTCGTCTCCCAGAGATTCCCCTGGGAGGGTTATTCGCTGCTTCTCCTTTCTCCTGGGGAGGGTCTTCACTCTGGTCCTGGGCCGCCTTCCTCCCATGGGGCTGATGACAGCCCATGAAAGGTCCCGACAGACAGTAAATCCAAATCTTTGTGTGTGGTTTGGTCTGCTTCTCAGAGTGCTTTCCCAGCATCACCTCATTTCCTTCTTCCCTGAGGGCAGGCCGGCTGACCCCCATTTTTACTAATGTTGAGACTGGGGTCTGAGGAGCGGGATGACCTATTCGAGGTCACACAGCTCATTAGTGGCAGTCAGATTTCTGACCCCCAAGCCCAGTGCTTTTCCCATACATCATGCTTTCAACTGTCCATACTTCCTGTTGCTTTGTGGTTAGACTTGTCTCCAAGTAAGTATGGGTCCCTGGCCTCTGCCTGAGGCAAGCTGATGGAGACAGACCTTTGGAGCCTACAGCAGTAGGAGGGGTGAGGGTTGGTCGAGAAGTTTGTGCCCAGGCGGGAGGGAGGCTGAGCCTGCCTGGGCTGAGGTGAGCCCAAGCAGCCCATGCCCGCAGAGGCAGGGGTAACTAATGGAACAGTGGTTCTGGGCTCTGAGGACTGTTGCCCGGGGCCAGAGGAGGTGATAAGAATCATCTGGCCTGATAAAAGGGCACTGTCCTCTCCTGCAGTTGAGTCTGGCTTGCAGTTTTTACCTTTGATACCAAATCAAAGGCAGGGTTAGGCTGTGAGCATTGAGAGCCATAAGGGATCGACCTCCTCCCTGCATCCTGTCTGCTGGTGTGTGAGGAGGTCAGCTGGAGGGAGATCTGGGGAGGAGGGAAGGCATCTAGATGGAGGAGCCTCTGGGGAAAACTTTTCCAGCTAGCTCTTCAAACTCTGAGTAACACAGTTTTAGCTGGTATTTCTCCCTGTCTTCACTGGCTTATTTTTTCATCCCTCTTTTACAGAGGTGAAGTGGGTGGTTGAAAGACACTTTGTAAGTCAGATCCAGGACTAGAACCTGGATCTCCTGTCTTACAGCTCACTGGGTTTTTCCTCATGTGACCTGTGGACTTCCAGATGTTCAAGCTGGTTTTAGAAAAGGCAGAGGAACCAGAGATCAAATTGCCAACATCTGCTGGATCATGGAAAAAGCAAGAGAGTTCCAGAAAAACATCTATTTCTGCTTTATTGACTATACCAAAGCCTTTGTCTGTGTGGATCACAATAAACTGTGGAAAATTGTGAAAGAGATGGGAATACCAGACCACCTGACCTGCCTCTTGAGAAACCTATATNCTGGATGGCATCATGGACTTGATGGACGTGAGTCTGAGTGAAGTCCGGGAGTTGGTGATGGACAGGGAGGCCTGGCGTGCTGCAATTCATGGGATCACAAAGAGTCGGACACGACTGAGTGAACTGAACTCCATTATTCCTTTAAAATAATTTTTTAAACTTTTTTAAAATAAATATTTTATTTTTTAGAAAATTAATTTACCTTTTGGCTGCACCGGGTCTTAGTTGCAGCACGTGGGCTTCTCACTAGTTTTGGTGCGCAGGTTCCAGGGCACGTGGGCTCTGAGTTGTGGTGCATCGGCTTAGCTGCCCTATGGCCTGTGGGATCTTAGTTCCCTGACCAGGGATCAAAGCTGCATCCCCTGCATTGGAAAGCGGATTCTTCATCACTGGACCACCAGGGAAGTTCCTAAAATAATTATTTTTCCCAGCCTATTTCTGGGATTGAAGCTAAGCTCTGTCCATGCCATCTTCTCATCTATCCAGCATGTGTTGGAGCGGGCCTAGTCCCTGGGCTGTGGGGTGAAAGGTGAGTAGCATTCCGCGCTGTCGATAAGCAGTGACAGCCCAGGTGGAGTGGCTCTGCTGCGGGTGCAGGGATGACGACTTGGAGAAAGGCACTCTGGGCCCCTCCTTACCTTCCCCATTGCTCCTGTCCTAGTTTAAGCAGGTTTTTTTTTTAAACGTCTCCTGCAGACTTAGCATAGCTGCTTCAGCTTTTTTATAAGCCAGAATGCAGTGTATTAATTTGTGATGAGAAATAACTGCTAAGGCACAGGGAATTGCCTGTGTCAGCCTGGCCGTGGGGCCTGTCCTGGGTTGGCTGGCTCTGTTGGCCGGCTCTGCGGCCTCACCTCTCACCTTCCCCTTTCCCTGCTGCCCTGTGCTCTTCCTAGAGCCCAGCGGCCGTAGGTCTTATCCTTGTTTCCTACCCTGTAGTGCTCTTTCAGGCCCAGCGGAAAGCTGCAGCTGTTTAGCATGTTTGGGGCAGTCTCCTCTGCTCCAAAGCACCTTTCTGTCCATCTTCACTTCTCTAGCCCTGAGCATCCGGATATTCCCTTCCTCCCACCTGGAGTGTCTCTGCATCTGCCTCCTTGCCTCCTGACCCATCATTCAAGGCCCAATACGAGTGTTGCATCTGTCAATGATAATAATAAACTGTTATAAAAATAGGAAAGAATTTCGTTTGAGCCAAACTGAGGATTAGCCTGAACACCCACTTCCCAGATTACTCTTGAGAAACTGCTCTGGAGAAGCATGGTTTCCAGCACAAGTTTATATATCTTGTCAGAACAAAGAACATGAAACAAGTCAGGGATACATGTCAAGAAGACCTCCACCCACAAGCATGCACACAGCAAGTCAGCATGGGCTTGCACCTTGGAAGGGAATCTTATCGTTAAAGGGGGACCAGCATTGGATGGCATCACAGACTCGATGGACGCGAATGTGAGTGAGCTCCGGGAGTTGGTGATGGACAGGAAGGCCTGGCGTGCTGCGATTCATGGGATTGTAAAGAGTCGGACACGACTGAGCGACTGAACTGAACTGAACTGAGCATTGGGTCCCCTGGAGAAGGGAGCGGCTACCCTCTCCAGTTTTCTGGCCTGTAGAATTCCATGGACTGGATAGTTCGCAAGGTCACAAAGAGTTGGACAGGACTGAGCGATTATGAGAATTTATGAGCATTGGTGTCCCAAGAAGAGAAGTATTTAATCTTTAACATGGGCATGCTTTACTTTTTGTTAGTGTCTTTTCTCTAATAATTAAAGCAGATGTCAAATGTATGTTTGTAACCTTATGGCAAATAGATGGGAAAAAAGTGGAAACAGTGACAGATTTTATTTTTGGGGGTTCTGAAATCACTGCAAGTGGTGACTTCAGCAACACAATTAATAGACACTTGCTCCTTGGAAGAAAAGCTATGACAAGCCTAGACCAGCATATTAAAAAGCAGAGACAATCACTTTGCTGACAAAGGTCCATATAGTCAAAGCTGTGGTTTTTCTAGTAGTCATGTATAGATGGGAGTTAGACCATACAGACGGCTGAGTGCCGAAGAATTGANCAAGCCTAGACCAGCATATTAAAAAGCAGAGACAATCACTTTGCTGACAAAGGTCCATATAGTCAAAGCTGTGGTTTTTCTAGTAGTCATGTATAGATGGGAGTTAGACCATAGAGACGGCTGAGTGCCGAAGAATTGATGCTTTTGAACTGTAGTGTTGGAGAAGACTCTTGAGAGTGCCTTGGACTGCAAGATCAAACCAGTCCATCCTAAAGGAAATCAACCCTGAATATTCACTGGAAGGACTGATGCTGGAGCTGAAGCTCCAATATTTTGGCCACTTGATGCGAAGAGACTCATTGGAAAAGACCCTGATACTGGGAAAGATTGAGGGCAAGAGGAGAAAGGGGCATCAGAGGATGAGATGGTTGGATGGCATCACAGACTCAATGGACATGAGTTTGAGCAAGCTCCAGGAGATAGTGAAGGACAGGGAAGCCTGGCATGCTGCAGTTCATGGGGTCACAAAGAGTCAGACACGACTTAGCAGCTGAACAGCAACAACAATGTATGTTTGATAGGTCACAAACAGGCTATTTTAGTTAGTATAAGATTCAGGTTTTCTCAGGTATAAGCCAGAATGACTTCCTGTATCTCAATATGTGAAAATTTCTTTTATCACGTCCTTTACCACTTCTCCTGAAATATTCTTCCATTTAGCTTATCTGTGCATTTTATTTGTACATTTTTGTGGTTTTAATCACTTTCTTCCTTTATTTATATGGCTGTCTTTTCTCCCTACTATGATGTAAGCTTCTCAAGGACACTCCCTTTTTTTCTTTTTTAATTTTGGCAAATACTTAGGAAATATTCTGAGCCTGGCTGAGGGCTCCTCTGGTTAGATGGGATTTCATGGGCAAGTTCCCTGTGCCTCTGAGACTTTGTGGATATCAGGATGGGCTGCCAGGATCTCATGTGCCATGCCCTGTGCTGAGGTTCTGGAGATGTGTAGATAGCACAAGGCTCAAGTATGTGAGCGGGAGCAGGGCGCAGTCTACAGGACAGGGGAGAAGAAAACCTGTGTCCTGGCCCAAGGCTACCCTCACCTCCACAGGGATCTAATAGAAAGGCCATGTTAGTCTCAAGTGGGACCGAAGGAGAGTATAGCTGAGTCAGTCTGTGTTTCCAACCATTTCCAGCAGATGCTGGTGCTTTTCAAAAAACATCACCATGATGCTTGTTAACAGATAGACAAAATCAGCAGTTCCTTAATCATCCAGTCAGTATCCAGTCCATATTCAAATTGCCCTGATATCAGGACTCCATGTTTATGAGTGGTTTGTTGAATCAGGTTCCAAACGGGGCTCCCTCCCAACCGGGGCCTGGTTGTTAGGTCTCCCAGGGCAACAGTCCCCTCCTCCCTTACCTGAGGGAGGAGCTGAATCACTTGTCCTTGAGAACATCCACATTGTGGCTGATGGCTTCCCCTTTGAGGTCCTTCACCCTAATTTTGCAGCCCCTGAGGGCTAGTTGTTGGGTCTGAAAGGCCTGCTCCCTAGATCCTGCCTCCTGCAGGAGTCCCTCTGCCTGAGGAGGCTGACTCTGCTACATGGCCTCAGCAGGCACACTGGCTCCATCTCCACTTCAGTGGGGCTGAGATTAAGCAGTGGGTTCTGGACTGTTAGCCGACCCAGCTACCATGAAGTTCTCCATTCAGCCTTTCTCCCAATGCATTTTAGTATCCATTAATGAGTGCTGCCTAGCACTCTGTTTTTTTTTTTTTTTTCCTTTATTAGCAGGAATCTGGCATAAGGAAGAGTTTTAGTTTTCCCTGTGATTATTTGGTCATTCTACATAGGAACATCAGGAATGGCAATTCTTTGCCATTGTTTTTCAGTTTGTGGTTGACTTCCAAATTAGAAATCCATACTAGTGTGATGATAGCAGTCACTTACATGATGGGGGTCTCCTGCCAAAGAGAAACTGTAGGACTTTGTGAGCCTGGAGAAAGGGAGACAGGGTGGTCTCTGAAGGCTTCAGGCCTTTCCAGCTGTTGTTATTGAGTCACTCAGTTGGTCCGATTCTTCACGACCCCATGGACTGTAGATGTCCAGCCTCCTCTGTCCATGGAATTCTCCAGGCAAGAACACTGGAGTGGGTAGCCATTTCCTTCCCCAGGGGATCTTCCTGACTCAGGGATCAAACCTGGTTTTCCTGCATTGCGGGCAGATTCTTTACTGTTTGAGCCACCAGGGAAGCCCTCAGGCCTTTCCAAAGCAAGCGATTTAATCGATACAGTGTTGCTTGATGTGACTGATGGCTGCTGGCCTAGAATAGGGATTTGGGGCAGATTGTTATGCCCATCAGAATGTTATGGACAGGTATCTTGATGTCTTCTCCTAGAGTTTTCCCCAACATCTGCTTTTTGAGTTGCAGTCTTCTCCTTTCTGGAGCTCTGTAGCCCCCACTTGTACTGACTCTCTGGGAGGCTCAATGGGGAAAGTAAGCCCTGGAAAGGACAACTGGATAAGTATATCTTTCCTTCACATTGGTGGTTCTTTTAGGAGATTCTTCAGCCAGAACACCAGGCAGCGCAGCTGTCTTCTCAGGGCCTCTCAGCTTCATTTGTCTTGGGGTGCAGTTCATTCCCAGAGCTGTCAGCTTTGCAGGCCCCTCATCCCCAGCATGGTGGTAGCTGTTTCCTAGCCTGAGGTAGGCCTCTCTCTGAAGATGGGGGCTACGGCCAGAAGGGAGAAGCTGCAGATAAGTAGGCAGGTAAGGCTCAGGTGAGGACCAGCCTGGGAAGGTTGGAGATTGTGGTCTTGGGGACACGAGGAAAAGCTCTGGGAGCAGCCTGCCCCTGAGGCAGCAGGTGCACCTGGCTGCTGTTGCTTGTCTGGAGTCCCCTTCACTGCCTTGCCGGGTGTTTGAGGATCAGACTGAGCACTGGGGCGAGACGCTCAGGAGCCGCAGAGCCTTTGGCTGGTTCCTTGCCCCTTAACCAGCAAGGCTCTCTTGTACCCAATGGGATGTGAGGTGTCTGTCCTCTCCTTTGAGATCTCAGCCTGGGAGCCATGCATTGGGACAGGAAGGGGAAGACGTGCTCAGCATGTGTTTTGCAGCAAGCCTTATAGAGGCAGCACAGCCCGAGCAGTGAGAGTGGCATCGTCCAGCTCCTTCTCTGGGAACAACACTCAGCACCTTCCACAGAGCCCTCGCTTCAGCTTTGAGCTGTATCTGTAAGTGTCCTTTATTATTTTGTGCATCTGTTAGCAAGATGTGTTCTAAGGTAATTGCTTTTTCACTGTATGCCATTTCAGCATAAAAAGTAGGAATCCTCTACTTTCGGATGGCAGCAGAAGCCTGTAACTTTAAAGTTCAAAGTAGTGATAGAGGTGATGAGTGTAGACAAGACTTGGCAGCGCCTGCTGCAGCTGTCACGTGGTATGAAAATGCCTGGTTTCCCTTGGTGGCACGTTCAGAGGTACTGCTGCTTTACAAAGATTTGCAAAAGTTCGTAATTGAAAAAAGTGCCAAATTTCAGTTAGTGATGAGGTGAAATAGAGATGTAATTCTCCTATCTAACACATACCCCCTGCTTTAGAGAAATTCCTTGGTTGGGAAGGAACATGGGGTTTCCGGGTCCAGGTGTGTGTGTGTGCTGTACTTGGGGAGGGAGGCAGTCTAGTGCAGTGATCAGGGTCAGCTGCTCTGGAGACAAGCAGCCTGAGATCACATCCTGGTTCCTCGGTTTACGAAAAAGAAACATGTGCCGTAACCCTGTGGACTTCTCTCTGTCCTAGTGCTTGCATCTGCAAAATATGTAAGCTACCACTTGCGTGGCACTTCTTGTGTGCCAGACCTTGTTCTGAGTGCTTCACATGTAATCTGTTTAATTGTCAGCGTGGTCTTGTGAAGGGAGCCAACATCCATTACCTTCATTTTATAGATAAGTACGAAAAGGCATAGAGAGATAGGGGAACCCACTCTCTGCCATGCAGCTGGTTATGTGGTGAGCTGGGGCCTAGACCAGGCAGCCAGGCTCCAGAGTCCAGGCTGGTAGCCACTTTCAAGGTCGGCCTCCCACACCTGCATCACAGGGCTGTTAAGGGTATTATTTGAATCTAATTTGGTGTGTTGAGTGCTTCGTACACTGCCTGCCCACAGTAGATGCTAAATGAGAGGTGTAATTGTTGATGCTAAGATTATCGCCCTAGTGACGGGCTAGCATGGGATCAACAGCTGACCTCCATTCAGGAAATGGGCACTTAGCAGAGCTGATGGGTGTATTCTCTCAGGGAAGTTTATGGAATTCTTAGCTCAGGGACTGGGGATGAGGGCTTCAGGGTTAAAGAAGGCATCCTTTTGGAACTGTCTGTACCCTGAAGCCTGGCATGTGGATCCCACCTCAGGAGGCTCTTTCTGGGGACAGGGGGTACTCTCTTTGCTCTGGGAGCTTCTGGTCTCATGATTAAGACTTGTGGGTTTGTGGTGATATAACATTACATATACATTCAGTTGTGAATAGGGACAAACAAGTTCCTAAGTTATTTCATAGATTAATTTGTTAGTTAATTGAAAAGAGACTTGAATATCCACTCTTTCAAACCTGGTGACAGAGATGAGCAGAATAAAGTTCCTGCCTGTAGAGCAGGGAAAGACAGACATTCAACAGCAGTGTGTTGTTCAGTCCCCAAATCATGTCCGACTCTGCGACCCCATGAATTGCAGCATGCCAGGCCTCCCTGTCCTTCAGTGTCTCCTGGAGTTTGCTCAAACTCCTACCATTGAGTCCGTGGTATCATTCAACCATCCATCTCAAGCTCTGTCGCCCTGTCTCCCCTTGTCCTCAGTCTTTCTCAACATCAGGGTCTTTTCCAATGAGTCGGCTGTTCCCATTAAGTGGCCAAAGTATTGGAGCTTCAGCTCCAGCGTCAGTCCTTCCAGTGAATATTCAGGGTTGATTTCCTTTAGGGTTGACTGGTTGGATCTCCTTGCAGTCCAAGGGACTCTCAAGAGTCTTCTCCAGCACCACAATTCAAAAGCATCAGTTCTTCGGTGCTCAGCCTTCTTGATGGTCCAACTCTCACATCCATACATGACTACTGGAAAAACCATAGCTTTGACTATATGGACCTTTGTTAGCAAAGTGATGTCAGCAAAGTGATGTCTGTTGTTCCATGTCCAGTTCTAACTAGTTCTTCTTGACCTCCATTCATATTTCTCAGGAGGCAGGTAAGGTGGTCTGGTATCCCCTTCTCTTGAAGAATTTTCCACAGTTTGTTGTGATCCACACGGTCAAAGGGTTTAGCGTTGTCAGTGAAGCAGAAGTAGATGTTTTTTTGGAGTTCTCTTGCTTTTTCTATGATCTAAGAGATGTTGACAGCTTGATCTTTGGTTCCTGTGCCTTTTCTAAATCCAATTTGTACATCTACACGTTCTTGGTTTACATACTGTTGAAGCTTAGCTTGAAGGATTTTGAGCATTACCTTGCTAGCATGTGAAATGAGTGCAATTGTGTGGTAGTTTGAACATTCTTTGGCATTTCCCTTCTTTGAGATTGGAATGAGAACTGACCTTTTCCAGTCCTGTGACCATTGCTGAGTTTTCCAAGTTTGCTGACATATTGAGTGGAGCACTTTAACAGTATCATCTTTTAGGATTTGAAGTAGCTCAGCTGGAATTCCATCACCTCCAGTAGCTTTGTTTGTAGTATTGCTTCCTAAGGCCCACTTGACTTCATACTCCCCTGTCTGGCTCCTGGTGAGTGACCACACCATTGTGATTATCCATATCATTAAGACCTTTTTTGTACAGTTCTGTGTATTCTTGCCACCTCTTCTTAATCTCTTCTGCTTCTGTTAGGTCCCTGCCATTTCTGCCCTTTTTTGTTCCCATCTTTGCATGAAATGTTCCGTAGCTCTCATTTTCTTGAAGAGATCTATAGTCTTTCCCATTCTCTCTCTCTCTCTCTCTCTCTCTCTCTCTCACACACACACACACACACACACACACACAC
>SJYV01018323.1:0-14275 GCA_006410875.1 Neotragus pygmaeus
TGCTGCGATTCATGGGGTCGCAAAGAGTCGGACACGACTGAGCGACTGAACTGAACTGAACTGAAAGGTGTTATCACCACAGTTCTGCAAATGAAGGGACAGAGGCACAGAAAGGTCATGCACGCTGGCCTTTGTCCCTTAAGATCCACCCTTCACCTTGCGCCAACTACTCTGTGCCCTGAGGGGCTAGTCTAGTCAGCTTCACCTGCTCCCTTGTCCCCTGGCAGGAGACAGGGAAGTTATGGTATTTGCTTGGCTTGCTCCCTACCAGCCTGTTCAGTCCTAGAGGCAGAAGGACCCTCTCTAGGGGAGGCCCTGGCATTGCCCCATCTTTGTGAGTTCCCTTCCCCCTGTGAACACGTCTGTAAACATCTTCTTCAAGCTCTGTGAGTGGCTATTTCCTGTGGGACCCCACTCAAGATCTCTCATCTAGGAAGAGGCAGAGCCAGGTTCAGACCCTGGCCGTCCAGCTGCAGGCTACAAGCAACTTCTTATCAAAAAGGCCAGCGGCCCACGGCCCTGCTGCACACTGGGATCTGTAGAATGGAATCTCCCAGGGTCTCAGCAGGTGAGTTTCATAGCCTTGAGACTGACCAAGGGTCCAGAACAGTCCTGCCACTCACCTTGAGTGAAATGACAGCCGCAGTCTCCCTGCACTACTTAAATTCTCTCCCACCACCAGTCATCCAAGCATGTGTACTGTAATCCTTGAAAGTACAAAACCTGCGCTTTATGGAGAAAGGGAGTATGCACATGTAGCAAGATGGTGCAGACCCAGATGTGAGAGGAGGTTACTACTAAACTTGCCTTGAAGTAGTGGATAGATCAGGAATTTCTATAGAACTCCATTCCCATCTGGTCCATCCCCCTGTAATCTAGGTGCCCTTTCCTGAACCAGCCTGAGCAGCTGGACATCCATCTGATTCTCCAAGCTTGAAACCACCTCAAGAAGCCTCCCTTGTCGACAGCCTTCTCTCCTGCCTCCAAAACTCATAGGTTGGATAGATTTCCCCAACAATTCCACCCAGTCTTCTAAATGGGAGTCTCTGCCAGGGTTCAGCATGCTCTCTATTGTCTGTTGACAATAATAGTCTAAATAAATAATCTGAGTGCCAGGGTCATCGCCGCGGCCACTCTACTGCTCCTCCCAAAGCACAGCAGCCAGGGTAGAAGCCACCTGGTGGGGCCTTGATGTCATTCCATCCGGGAAAACTGAGGCCCAGAGAGGGATGTGACACCCCAGTTCTGGCCTCCAGAGCACTGGTCTTGTCCTGGCACCCAGCTGCCTGCAGGGCCATTGGCTCTGGGCAGGACAGGTGAGGACCTCCATTGGAAAGAGGCAAGCGTGAGGGTGCCTGGAGGGCCAGAGCCCTGCAGCCTCACCATTGCAACATTCCAACGCTCCTCCAAAGATGCTTTCTTTGGAGCCTGAAAGCTGGTAATTGGGAGAAGTTGGTGTGACTCATATACCAAACACTGTTTTTGTTTTTCCTCTTTCTTAAAAATCTCAACTGTTTTTATGTCAAGGCCAGATTCGATTTCATCATTTTCTTCCCCCTTTCCTGGGATTCTTTGTCCCATTGCCATGGGAACCCCAGGCCCCCTCCCTAGCTGTCATGAAGGTGCCTGCGTGTCGGTCAGGGAGCTGACGGAGGGGCTCCCAGGCCACCGCCGCAGCCAGGACTGAGCTTCCACACTCCAGCCTCATCTGGGGCCAGCCCAGGACGCTTGCCTTGCCTGCCCCATGGCACTTCTGTCCTCAGCTGACCCCTAGGTCCCCCAACACTTGAATCACCCAGGGGCCCAGGCCGGCAGCTCCTCACTCAGGCCCTATCTTCCCCAGAAAGCTTCTTCCACAGGGCCTGACCTTCGACTCTCCCCCCACCTCCCTCCCTCCAGCCTTATCACCTACATCCATCCTCCACAAAGCTACCAGAGTCATCTTTCATGTTTTAATTTTTATTTTATCAAAGTACTGTACACAAGTTTCTTCAAACTGTCATAAAAATTGATGAGAAACTGTGGCCATCTGCCCCCTACCCTAATTTCCTCTCCCTAGTGGCACCAACTTTCAACTCTTTCTTGGTTGTGACTTTAGATTTTTAAAAAGAAATACACACACACACACACACACACACACACACAATTATATATTAAAATGATACTGAAAGTGCTAGTTGCTCCGTCGTGTCTGACTCTGCGACCCCATGGACTGTAGACCACCAGGCTCCTCTGTCCATGAGATTTTCCAGGCAAGGATACTGGAGTGGGTTGCCATTTCCTTCTCCAGGGGATCTTCCCAACCCAAGGATAGAAGCCGGGTCTCCTGCACTACAGGCAGATTCTTTACCGACTGAGCTACAAGGGAAGCCCTGANATTTTCCAGGCAAGGATACTGGAGTGGGTTGCCATTTCCTTCTCCAGGGGATCTTCCCAACCCAAGGATAGAAGCCGGGTCTCCTGCACTACAGGCAGATTCTTTACCGACTGAGCTACAAGGGAAGCCCTGACCCAATGCTGGGGGAGCATTCAACTCAGGGTGAGTGGACCCTGAGACCCTCAGATCATGTCCTGGAGACAACCACCTACCGCAGAAAGCACCAGGTGCCCCTGGCTGGCTAGCGCCCATCTCTCTATCCTTTCCTCCATTGGCTTACTCATCACACACTAGGGAAGCACCAGAGTGTGCAGGTTCTTGTCGGGTGTTTGGAGCAACACCCATCTTGAGGGTCAATAAAGGAGACAAGGCACATGCCACAGAGAGGTACAGGTCAAGTCATGGGAACTCAGAGGTGGGAGAAATCTCCAGCTGAAAGGTTCAGGAAAAGCTCTTTGAAGGCTGGTGGCACTTGGGGAATCAGAAGGAGCCCAGTTGGGGCTCTGGCTGAAAAGACATGAGGAATAGCTCACTTTGGCCAGAGCTTGGCGGGGTGGAAGTGGGCAGAGCAGTGGCAAAATACACACACACCCCTGTAGCTGTCCTGGACTCAGGCCCGTCTGGACCACACCAGCTCATATGGGCATCTGTGTCACTTTGGGCCCATTTCCAGCAATTTCCACCATGTGTGCATCGTGTCCTATCGACTCTAGCATGAGCACCCCAAGGGCATCACTGTTTCTTCTTTTGTGGTACAGGTAGTTGCGTAAAGGGAACAGTAAAAGCTTGCCATTGAAATTAAAAGATTCTTACTCCTTGGAAGAAAAGCTATGACCAACCTAGATATCATGTTAAAAAGCAGAGACATTACTTTGCTGACAAAGGTCCGTCTAGTCAAAGCTATGGTTTTTCCAGTAGTCATGTATGGATGTGAGAGTTGGACTATAAAGAGAGCTGAGCACTAAAGAACTGATGCTTTGAACTGTGGTGTTGGAGAAGACTCTTGAGAGTCCCTTGGCCTGCAAGGAGATCCAACCAGTTCATCGTAAAGGAAATCAGTCCTGAATATTCATTGGAAGGATGGATGCTAAAGCTGAAACTCCAATCCTTTGGCCACCTGATGTGAAGAATTGACTCATTTGAAAAGACCCTGATGCTAGGAAAGATTGAAGGTGGGAAGAGAAGGGGATGACAGAGGATGAGATGGTTGGATGGCATCACCGACTCAATGGACATGAGTTTAAGTGGACTCCAGGAGTTGGTGATGGACAGGGAAGCCTGGCGTGCTGCAGTCCATGGAGTCGTAAAGAATTGGACACAACTGAGCGACTGAATTGAACTGAACTGAAAGGCTTGCTTGCTTCAACTAATTTATTCAATGGATACTTATGGAGTGCCTCCAGGTCCTGTTCCAGGCTCTGGGATTTAGAAATAAACGAAGAGATGATGTCCTGCCCTCATGACCTGACACTTGAGGTGAAAGGCAGCAAGTGCAGGCTCTTACATGGCTGGCTAGAAAGTTGGTCCCCCACTTACCCTGAAGATTGGGAAGCAAAAAGGCGGGACACCAGGTGGGCCTGGGTTCTCATCTCAGCTTCTTGCTTAGCTGTGAGACTTAGGGAAAGCTATTCACCTCCCCAAGACTGTATCCTCATTGATAAAGAAGATGCTCATAATTCTACCCAAAAGTGCCATTGTGGAGCTAAAATGAAACGGTCTAGAAAAGTGACCCGGGGCCAGCAGTGGCTGCTGCACCAGGATTTGTTCCTTTCTCTTCCCCAGTTTGACGTCTCAGTTTTCTCATCCTTGTAATGGCCAGTTCAGGCCAAGTGATTGACTTGCCCTCCTCACAGATGTAATGGTTTCTGATCTTAAAAAATTCAAAAAGATAGGGGCAGTGGGAGGGCTTGTGTGTTGTTCTTTGTGGTAAATCAGCCCCTATGTGAAGTCACTCCACTTCCCTGGCGTTGGTCAGGTTTTCCCTTTGTCTGCCGAGAGGGTTGGGACCTGCCAATCCCCTCTGAGCCACACTGGCTGCTTCTCCACGTGTAAATGGCTTTACCATTCCTGTGCAGCTTAGCCATCCCCCTGCGGTCCCATAGGGAGGAAAATAGCCCTTCTTATGCAACCCTGTCTGGAGAGACAGACAGCAAGTTTGCACAGCTAAAAATATTTCATTTTCGTGTGTGTGGTGGGGGGCAGAGAAGGAGGGGGCTGTGGGAAGGTGGGTCACATTCCCAAATGCTCTGGATTTTTATCTGTGCTCTGCTGGGAATACAAGAAATAACAGGAGAGTCACAACTCCAGCCACATGGAATCCATCCCATGGTGCTTTCAGTCCAGGATTATGATTCCTCCCCTTCCTTCCTAGATCATGCACCCAGCCTCCAGGTGCTACCCCAGACCTCAGTCATGGACACTGATACTGCCCTGCCTAGATTCTCAAAGCTCCCATTCTCCAGCTTCTTGGAGCTTTTGCTAACAGCTAGCACCTGTGGCCTTCAGCAGATTACTCTTGGGCGCTGGAACGCAAGTGTCCAGGGAAAGCTGCACGGGGTAGGAGATGATCCTTATCCATCTACCCTATAGGCAACGACTAACCAGAGAAGGAGTACCGGAGTGTCATCCACACTTCAGAGCTCCCCTGGGGTCAGACTGAGTATGGAACTTCACCTGCACGCCCCCCTGCCTGGCTTCTTCCCCTGCACATCCTGCTTCAACCCTCTCTTACCAATTTCCACCGGGAACATACGTTTAACCAGTCCGTTGCTCCTGACATCTCAGCTCTGAGTCTGCTTTGGGGACAACCCCTTCCTCTGGGAGCCCATCCTGACTCCAGACCAGCGGCCTTTTCTGCATCTTCCTAATGGACGCTTCTCTGATTGTCAGCAGCAAACATGTAAAAGCTGTTCCTTTCCACAGGCTCTCTTCCTTTTCTTTAGTCACTAATTCAGATTTAAGGATGACTCCTGGATGACCTTGGTTTCCGTAAGGAGGAGACCTGCATTTTGATCAGTCTGCCGTTCCTCGTGTGTTCTGTGTGTGCTGCGCTGGGTCTGCATTCCTGCATACAGGTTTTCTCTAGTTCCTGGGAGCAGGGGTTACTCTCCAGTTGCAGTGTGAGGGCTTCCCTGGTTGTGGAGCACAGGCTCTACGTATGCAGGAGGGACTCTCAGGCCCTAGAGCACAGGCTCAGCAGTTGTGGTACACAGGCTTAGTTGCCCCCCGACATGTGGAATCTTCCCCAAATAGGGATCAGACCCATGTCCCCTGCATTGGTAGG
Organism: Neotragus pygmaeus; assembly: GCA_006410875.1. NCBI lineage: Eukaryota > Metazoa > Chordata > Mammalia > Artiodactyla > Bovidae > Neotragus > Neotragus pygmaeus. Next base: position 5,661 of record SJYV01018323.1, read on the forward strand.
CAGATTCTTAGCCACTGGAGCACCAGGGAAGTCCTCACATTGTTCTTATACACACTATATTTTAAGAATCTCTATCTAGAGGATTCTTGGAAATTTTCTTATCTCTATTGCTAGACCACAAGCTCCTTGTAAGATAATAACTATTTTCTTATATTTTGTGCAAAATGCACTGAGGTGCATCAAGCCATTTGATCCTCCCAACCACACCATGTGCTTAAAAAAAGTGGTTATTATCCTCACTGTAAACAAGCAAGATTTAAGAATATTAAGTGGAAAGGTAAATAAGATTCAACTGTAGGATTGCTAGTCTGGATGACTGTTAAGGCCCTTCCAACTATGACCTTTTAGGATACGCTGTTTTACGTTTCTCTACCCAACTCAATCAACTGGTTAGGGATGGAGGAAAGGAACAAAGATGTATGTGCATGATCTATTTAAGTATGATAAATCCAATGAAACTGTTACTATTTTTATATTTATGTGTAATAGATAAATAGCATGCTTATATAAATAGATAATAAAACAGGCTCAAAATAGCTAAATGAAATAATAATCACGGTACTTTTTAAAGGGCCAGTGACAGAAATCTCATTCAAATTAGCATAAGTAGAAAAGAATATTTATTAAAGTAGCTGGCTTAAGGCCTGGCTGGATTTCAGAAAGCTAACAATATTATTATTGCTTCTTCCATGTGTTTGAGAAGAAAATTCCAAGCAGTTCCCATATCATTCTTGAGTCACAGTTCCAGAGGAAAAGAGAGGGCCCTTTCTGATAGCTCTTGGGGAGAAAAAAAAGGTGTAAGGAAAATTCTAATTGATCTGGCCTGATCACAGCCTGATACCAGAACAAATCATTTTGGCTAGGTCGATGAGTCCTTGATGCTCAAACCTCAGTGCTGTGCCCACACCTGGCCAGGAAGACCAGGTCAGCCTCATATGAATCAAGGAGAGCAGAAGAGAGAATCGGGGCAGACCAAGGGACTGAGCCACGAATGACTTGCTGAAGGTCAAGGGCTTAGTAAGCAGTAAAGTTAAGATTTGAACCCAGGTCTTTTGTCTCGACGTAGAGAGGTGACTGCTTTCTTCCATAGCTGTGATCCGCAGTACCTCGGGGTCAGCATCAGCATCCACGGCAGCTGTTACTGTAGGAGAGGGTGCTGGGCTGGGTCTTTGTTGCGGTGTTGGGGCGGGTCTCTAGTTATGACACCATGCTCCTCTAGCGGTGGAGCAGTGCTCTAGATCGCACAGGCCCAGGAGTTGTGATGAGTGGGCTTCTTGCTCCATGCATATGGGATCTTGGTTCCCCAACTAGGGACTGAACCCACGTCCCCGGCATTGGAAGGCAATTCTCAGCTATTGGGCCACCAGGGAAGACTCTGCTCTTTATATCTCTAAACTTAACATAAAGGGCACCTTTAGCTCTTCACATTACTTTGGCCAACACACTTTTTCCTCATCCTCAGAAAACTGAGATGTCGATGAGCCAATAAAGTGAAATCCATGATCTCCTTACCCGCCGTTTCCTCCATGGTAACATCTGGTAAAACTACAGCCCCATATCACAGTGAGCATGTTGATTGACGCTGACACAGTCGAGAAGACACAGGTCATTTCCAGCCACAGGATCCCACATGATGCCCTTTTGTAGCCTCATACACTCCTTTCCTGTTCCCATCTCCTTAATTCCTGGCAACCACTGGAGAGCCACATGTTCTCTATTTCTATAATTTTAAAGACTGTAGTCTAAATGAAATCATACAGGGTGTAACCTTCTGAGATTGGCTTTCTTCACTCGGCATGATTTTCTGGAGATGCGGCACAGACGATGCATCTATCAGTGGCGTATTCCTTTTTATTGCCAAATAGCATTCCATGGTGTGGACGTACCACCAGCTTATTTAGCCACTCACTGTTCAAGGACACCCGAGTTGGTTCCAGTTTTGGACTATGGCAAATAAGACCATTTTTAACGTTACTGCACATGTTTTTATGTGAACATATGCCTCTATTTCTTTGGAGTAAGTACCCAGGCGTGCAATTGCTGGATCATATGGTAGTTACATGCTTAGTTTCTTAAGAAACTGTCAAACTGTTTTTCACAGTAGCTGTACCATCTTACCTTCTCACCAGCAATGTATAAACGATCTCTCTAGTCTCTGTTCTGTCATTGTTTTTACTTAGCCTATCCCGACAGTAGTGCTGTCTCACTCTAGTTTTAACTGGCCTGACCTTAGTGGCTAACAATGACGAACATCTCTTGATGTGCTCATTTGCCATCTGAATGTCCTCTCTGGTGAAATGCCTGTGCCCATCTTTTGCTCTTTTCCTAATTGGCTTGTTTGGGGATTTTACTGTTGAGTTTTGAGAATGTTTTAGATATTCTGAATACTAGTTCTTATTAGTTACATGGCTTGCAAGTATTTTTTTCCTTAATCTGTAGCTTGTTTTTCACCCACAGGGTGAAACAAAATATTTTTTAGAGAAAAAGTTTTTAATTTTGACGAGGCCCAGTTTATAATTTTTTCCTTTTATGGATCATGATTTCAATGTCAAGTCCAGGACTCTTTGTTTAACCCTCGATCATGAAGATTTTTCCCTATGCTTTTTTCCCTAGAAGTTTTATAGTTTTATGCTTTATGTTAAAGTCTGAATTCATTTTAGATTAATTTTTGTGCAAGGTGTGAGGTTTGGATCAAGCTTTATTTTTCTGCCTGTGGATGTTCAGTCACTCCACCACCATTTATGGAAAAGGCTATCATTTCCCTATTGAATTGCTTTTGCAGCTTTGTCAAAAAACCAGTTTGGGTATATTTGTGTGGGTTGATTTTGGAGCTCTCTATTCTGTTCTATTGATCCGTGTGTCTGTCCTGCCACCAATATCATGCAACCTTGATTGGTATAGCTATTCAGTATGTCTTGAAATTGGATTGACTGATTTCTCCTGACTTGTTTCTCTTTCTCAAAATTATACTAGCTATTCGAGTTCATCTTTCTATATAAATTCTAGAATAAGCTTACTTACATCTACACAGTATCTTTCTGGGATTTTGATAGAAATTGCTTTAAACCTATGTATTGACATCTTCGCTATTCCGAGTCTTCAATCCATGAGCACAAACATAAATACACAAACAGCACAATGCCACTTTTTAAAAGATTTAAAACAATAACACGCTAAAACTAAACACACATATTTGGTTAACACATTTTAAAAGTACGGGAATGATGCATACAAGATTCAGGATAGTGGCTGTCTTAGCAGGTGTGACAGGAAGATGGGATGGGAGAAACATACATGTTGCCAGAGTTTCATGTCTTGGTACTGGGTGGCAGGTTCCTGGGTGCTCAGTCACTTCAGTTGTGGTCAAGTCTTTGAGATGCTATGGCCTGTAGCCTGCCAGGTTCCCCCGTCCATAGGATTTTCCAGGCAAGAATATGAGAGCAAGTTGCCATTTCCTTCTCCAGGGGATCTTCCTGGCCCAGGGATCAGATTCGCACCTCTTATGTCTCCAGCACTGGATTCTTTACCACAAGTGCCACCTGGTTCAAGGGTGTTTATTAAGATGCCCACGTAGGGGACTTTCCTGGTGGTCCAGTGACTAAGACTCTGTGCTCCCAATGCAGGGGGCCTGGGTTTGATCTTTGGTCGGGAAACTAGATCCCACATGCTACAACTAAGAGTTTGCATGCTGAAACCTGGCACAGCTAAATAAATAAATTTTTAAAAATGTTTACATAGAAAAATTGATAATGACTACAGCAATGATGGGGATGTGTTGTGAACCATACTGACATATCCATATTGTGTAGATCCTGAAACTTATACAATTTGGAGGAGAGATGCTGCAAGAAAAAAAGTATACAAAATATAAAATCAGATATAAAAGTATTTAGAACTAGAAATCACAAGTTGCACATTTTAATACATGTGACAACACAAACATCACAGAATCCAAAAGAATACCATGATATTTTCATTAATAATAATTGCACTCTAACATGGCTCAAGGATACTGATACTTCCCCTGTATTTTAACATTTCTGACTGCACCCTGTTTGATCACTTCTTCATATAATAAGGATTTTATACAATCTTTTATTACAGAGAGAAAAGAAAGATAGTTCCATTTTCCCTTTGGTTGGTATGTGTTACCAAAATATATTTTGGGTTGTTGATAATCTGAAAATTTGCCTTCAGGGCTTGTTACTAGTAATATCACACATGAAGCATCCCCTGAAATTTCCTGCTCAGTTGGTGCTCTGTGCCCAGAAATCATTCCCCAGGCATCGGGCCCAGCTCAGTCCAGCCATCACCATCACGCCCACCTGCCAGACAGGTACCCACAGAGCAGGGTCACAGTAAAACCTGGATCTTAGTGGCGTCTCCTTTTGCACCTTCCCCATGGTCTTTAAAAGCAGGGCTTGATTGCTTAATAATGTCTCCCAGAGGCAGGTACTGGGGAGCTTTATATAATACACGGGGTCATGCTGACACCACCAGGGCATAATGATAAGACTTCCTGCCCTCCCAGCGGGGAACTCCCAGCCTTGGAAGAGCCTGGGCAAGAGAGAGGTCCTGAAGCCTTAGCTCTGTTAGCTCCACTGCCCATCATCTCTCGAACCAAGGCTCTTCAAAAGTCACTAGTAGTGAGATCCTCCACACTGAACAAGTGTGGTTACTGCACCTCTCTGGAGTTCCCTCTGGAGAGGAAAATATAACTTGGTCACATAACCTAGGGCACAAGAGAGCTACAAGACCGAAGGCTGTATTGACTGACTGTGTTTAGTCACTTAACAAATAAATAATAAGCATCCATTATACACATCACTAGAGACATTACTTTGCCGACTAAGGTCCGTCTAGTCAAGGCTATGGTTTTTCCAGTAGTCATGTATGGATGTGAAAGCTGGACTTTGAAGAAGGCTGAGTGCCAAAGAATTGATGCTTTCGAACTGTGGTGTTGGAGAAGACTCTTGAGAGTCCCTTGGACTGCAAGGAGATCCAATCAGTCCATTCTGAAGGAGATCAACCCTGGGATTTCTTTGGAAGGAATGATGCTAAAGCTGAAACTCCAGTACTTTGGCCCCCTCATGTGAAGAGCTGACTCACTGGAAAAGACTCTGATGCTGGGAGGGATTGGGGGCAGACGGAGAAGGGGACGACCGAGGATAAGATGGCTGGATGGCATCACTGACTCGATGGACACGAGTCTGAGTGAACTCCGGAGTTGGTGATGGACAGGGAGGCCTGGCGTGCTGCGATTCATGGGATCGCAAAGAGTCGGACACGACTGAGCGACAGAACTGAACTAACTGAACTGATACACATCACTTTGCCAACAAAGGTCCAATCAAAGCTGTGCCTTTTCCAGTAATCATGTATGGATGTGAGAGCTGGACCACATCCATAAAGAAGGCTGAGTGCCAAAGAATTGATTCTTTCGAACTGTGGTGTTGGAGAAGACTCTTGAGAGTCTCTTGGACTGCAAGGAGATCAAACCAGTCAATCCTAAAGGAAATCAACCCTGAATATTTATTGGAAAGACTGATGCTGAAACTCCAACACTTTGGCCACCTGATGTGAATAGTCAACTTATTGGAAAAGACCCTGATGCTGGGAAAGATTGAGAGCAGGAGGAGAAGGGGCAACAAGATGAGATGGTTGAACGGCATCATCAACTCAATGAACATGAGTTTGAGTAGACTCCAGGAATAGTGAAGAACAGGGAAGCCTGGAGTGCTGCAGTCCATGGGGTTGCAAAGAGCTGGACATGACTGAGCTACTGAATAGCAACAATACTATGCTCCAGGCTCTGTGCTAGGCCCTGGGGGTACCACGATGGACCTGCCTGCCCTGGCAGACCTTACTTAGAAAGAAGATGGCATCACTCTAAATCTGAGCACATCTCCCGCTCAGGGTTAAGTGAGGCCTGCTCAGGGCCCCTCTCTTATGCCATCAAAACTTCAGATGCCCATCCCGCAAACACTGGGCACACACTTCGTGTTTCTGTGTTCCCTGTGCCCAGCACGCTTGCTTAGCATGCAGCAGGAGTTGCTATTGTGTGGAGCAGGGTGGCCAGAAAAGCCCCGCGCAGGTGGACCACGTTCTGAAGGAGCTGGGGAAGGCAGGAAAGCTGGATTTTAGCACTGGCCTTGGATGCACACCCAGACCCAGGTGACTTTGGCCTCTGAGGCTCCACAAGAACCTGGCCTCAACCAAAGCAGCTCTCTCTCCTCTCCACTCCATCCCCAGGACGATGCGGAATCACATTGGGGAAGCAGAGAGAACTGTCCTGAGGAATGATAGGGGGTGAAGGAAGCAGCATCCTCTGGTCTTTGGGCACAGATAACCCTGAACTCAGGCTACTCCCCTCACCACTCAGCAGCCCCAGGGCCTCCCTGCACTCCAGGAGATGGTAAAGGACAGCAAAGCCTTAAGACCGTCTTCTCTGCAAGTAGTGACGGGTGGCAGCCCAGCCGTGTCCCCTGGTAGGGTGGAGGGAAGTTCCACATCGACAAAGACCACAGTGGTCTTGGTATGCACTCCCAGCCCTCTGGTTCCCACCAAGCTTGCTCTGCTCCCCAGGCCTGATCTCACACTAGAGCAAAAGCTCCAGAAAAGTCGAGGCTGGTCCTTCTCCCCACTGAACATCTAGGACAGGGCCTCAAACATTAGGGAGTGAGACAAATATTTATTGAAGGATGGAAGGGAAGGTTATACAGCAGAACTTAATGAACGTGAAATTGTGCTGTCAAAATGACACATCGCTAGGCTAGCTGCTTTGGTTAAAATGACTTCCCAGCTATAAAAAATTTGACCTCAAAAATGTGTTTTCCACTCTTGAGGAGGACAAACGCCAATTTGGGGCTATCTGAAGTGCTTTCTCCTCTGTTGATGCTGTTATTACTCACTCATAGTGAAAAGGCTGGGTTGCAGATGGGAAGCCGAGTGGTGCCCTGAACGAGATGGCCCTAGATCTTCAGCACAGATGTCACAAAGCAGCAAATACTCTTCCCTCCTGTCTCCTCCACACTTCACATGTCCCGGCCAACCCCCCAGCAGCTCTGTAGCCCTAATCCCTGCTCCATACCTAACAAGCTCAGTGTAACAAAAGGAGGGTGACTTGGCGTGCCTGTGTGTGAGAGATGTCTCTTCTCCCTGCCATGTGTCCTGAACACGTTTCACTGTGCCTCTGGTGACCTTGGAGTCTCCAAGGCCCTCCACTCCGTCCTGTCCCATTTTTCAGGGGAGGAACCGGTGCACCATGTTTGATAGATATGAAACCACAGAAGGATGAGCCAAACCTACAGATTATCTGCTCGGAGGTTCCCCAGCCTGTCCAAGTTGCCTGGATCCACATTGAAACCTTATCTTCCTGTACACCTAGCTTTATAGCTCATGTTCCTACGTATCAGGCTTACACCTCTTCACCCTGACATTTACTTCTTTATCTTCCTACTGCTGCTGCTGCTGCCAAGTCGCTTCAGTTGTGTCCGACTCTGTGCGACCCCATAGACGGCAGCCCACCAGGCTCCTCTGTCCCTGGGATTCTCCAGGCAAGAACACTGGAGTGTGTTGCCATTTCCTTCTCCAATGTATGCATGCATGCTAAGTTGCTTTGGTTGTGTCCGACTCTGTGCAACCCCATGGACAGCAGCCCTCCAGGCTCCTCTGTCCACAGGATTCTCTAGGCAAGAGCACTGGAGTGGGTTGTTACAGCCCCAGCTATATCTACAGCCTATGTATCAGCTGCCAATCTACTGCATGTGTGTTGGTCCCTGTAGTGTGACATGTATGACATTGTAGTGTGACAGTCTCCTTGGCACACTCCTAGTCTCCTCCAAAGTCCCCCACTTCTGCCATCCCTCCGGTATCAGCTAATATCCCTCACCAGCTACTGTTGTCTCCTTTCTTCTCTGTCCTTTGGTCTTATTTATTTTCCACTAGAAAATGAGCTCTATGAGGGCAGGATGTGTCTACATTTTCTGCAGAGAATCCCCAGTGCCAAGCACAAGGCAGGCACTCAATAAATATTATCAGACACAAAAATGGATAGCTTGGTTGAGCAACTGGCCAGTTGGTTTGGAACTAGCTCAATTCATCAGCTTCTGGGGCATTTTTAGAAACCCTAGTAATTCCAGAAATGATGTTACTAAAGCCCAAGAAAGGAACATTCTATTACATGGTAAACAGCCTTCGCTCATAAAAGAAAAAGGAAAAAAAAACACTTCTCTTCTCCCTACCACCAACCCCATCACGAATTCCATCCTTTCAAAGATAAATCCATTTGGGGAATAAGTGCAATAGAATGTGAGAGGGGTCTCAGTTTTATTAGGTGCATCTCCGGTGGCCTTAGAACTGTGGTTTACAGTTTTAACTGTGTATCGTCAGTCCTGGGGAATTTGTTTAAAACACTATCCCTGGGCCCTATCCCCAGAGGCTTGGTTTTAGTAGGTCTGGGATAAAGCCCAGAATCTGTGTTTTTAATCATCTCTCTAGACAATTTAGGAGCCAGTTGCTCTCATATCTGATTTTGACAGACTGCATCTTCAGTTCAGTTCAGTCGCTCAGTCGTGTCCGACTCTTTGCGACCCCATGAATTGCAGCACGCCAGG
>SJYV01018324.1:0-22495 GCA_006410875.1 Neotragus pygmaeus
CTGCCCTGATTGCTGTGGCCAAAACTTCCAGAACTATATTGAATACTAGCAGTGAGAGTGGGCACCCTTATCTTGTTCCTGATTTTAGGGGAAATGCTTTCTATTTTTCATCTTTGTGGGTAATGTTTCCTAAACTATAAAACTCCTAAAGGAGAACATAGACAAAATACTCTCCGACATACATCACAGCAGGATCCTCTATGATCCACCTTTCAGAACACTGGAAATAAAATCAAAAATAAACAAATGGGATCTAATTAACATTAAAAGCTTCTGCACAACAAAGGAAACTATAAGCATGGTGAAAAGACAGTCTTCTGAATGGGAGAAAACAATAGCAAATGAAGCAAATGACAAGCAACTAATCTCAAAAATATACAAGCAACTTATGTAGCTCAACTCCAGAAAAATAAACGACCCAATCAAAAAAATGGGCCAAAGAATTAAATAGGCAATTCTCCAAAGAAGACATACGGATGGGTAACAAACACATGAAAAGATGCTCAACATCGCTCATTATCTGAGAAATGCAAATCAAGACCACAATGAGATTCCATTTCACACCAGTCAGAATGGCTGTAATCCAAAAGTCTGCAATCAATAAATGCTGAAGAGGATGTGGAGAAAAGGGAACCCTTTTACACTGTTGGTGGGAATGCAAACTAATACAGCCACTATGGAAAACAGTGTGGAGATTCCTTAAAAAATTGCAAATAGAACTGCCTTATGACCCAGCAATCCCACTGCTGGGCATATACACCAAGGAAACCAGAATTGAAAGAGACACATGTACCCCAATGTTCATTGCAGCACTGTCTATAATAGCCAGGACATGGAAACAACCTAGATGTCCATCAGAAGATGAATGGATAAGAAACCAGTGGTACATATACACAATGGAGTATTACTCAGCCATTAAAAAGAATACATTTGAATCAGTTCTAATGAGATGGATGAAACTGGAGCCTATTATACAGAGTGAAGTAAGCCAGAAAGAAAAACACCAATACAGTATACTGACACATATATGTGGAATTTATAAAGATAGTAATGATGACCCTGTGTGTGAGACAACAAAAGAGACACAGACATATAGAACGGACTTTTGGCCTCTGAGGGAGAGGGAGAAAGTGGGATGATTTGGGAGAATGGCGTTGAAACATGTATACTATCATGTAAGAAATGAGGCGCCGTGTCTATGTTCGATGCAGGATGCAGGATGCTTGGGGCTGCTGCACGGGGATGATCCAGAGAGATGTTGTGGGGTGGGAGGTGGGAGGAGGATTCAGGATTGGGAGCTCATATACACCTGTGGTGAATTCATGTCGATGTATGGCAAAACCAATGCAGTATTGTAAAGTAGAATATAGTAAAAACAAACAAAAAAATGTCATAAAAATAATTGCACCCAGTAAAACCTCAAATAAATATTCATAAATTTTATAATAAGAAAAGAAAATAAAAGACAGTTGCCTTTTGGAAGAAAAATTATGACAAACCTATAAAAACGTACTAAAAAGCAGAGACATTACTTTGTAAACAAATGTCCATCTAATCAAAGCTATGGTTTTTCCAGTTGTCATGTATAAATGTGAGAGTTGGACTATAAAGAAAGTTGTGTGCCTCAGAATTGATGCTTTTGAACTGTGGTGTTGGAGAAGACTCTTGAGAGCCCCGTGGATTGCAAGGGGATCCAAACATTCCATCCTAAAGTAAATCAGTTTTGAATATTCATTTTAGGGTCTGATTGTGAAGCTGAAACTCCAATCCTTTGGCCACCTAATGTGAAGAACTGACTCACTGGAAAAAACTTCTGATGCTGGGAAAGATTGAGGGCAGGAGGAGAAAGGGATGATAAGAGAATGCTATGTTTGGATGGTGTCATCGACTCGATGAACATAATTTTGAAGTTGGTGATAGATAGTGTAGCCAAGCCTGCTGTGGTCCATGGGGTTGCAATGAGTCAGACACGACTGACTGACTGAACTGACTGACTGAACTGACTACTGATATACGTATTGTTATTTTATTATTTTTGAATTTCACATGTTTTTACACATTATATTATGTTGCACATTGAATTTTTTTCTGCTAAATGCTTTATTTTTAATATAAATTTATTTTAATTGCGGGTTACTTACTTTACAATAATGAAAATGTACATTTGAATCAGTTCTAATGAGGTGGATGAAACTGGAGCCTATTGCACATTGAATTTGAATGTGCAGTGCATAACTGTGAATTCAATCTAAATCATTTAAGTTATATACCCAATTTTATATTTAAATACATGCAATGATTATTGCACATTAATTATAAGGTATCATTTTAGTTCAAATTAATGTTTTTTGTAGAGCTGAGGAAAATTAATTGCTCACAAGCTTAACTACTATTAATGTTTTTAAAATTAATATTAAATTTAATATATTATCCTGAAATAACCTTGGTATCTAATTTAATTCTATACTTAAATGGAATTTTAAACACTGTAGAAATGTTGGAGTGATTAGAGATTATGTCATATATCATGTGTTATAAATCAATACATTTTGATTACATTTATTCAGCTGAAAAACCTGGAGAGGTAAATATAGTCTTGTATGAATCAATTACTGTATTGAACATTAGTATCTACCACTTGATTAAAATAAATTTAATTGACATTTTATTTTGTATATCATATGATTTAAACAGTAAAATTCTGATAAATGATAACAAATGTAAAGCTCAAATCCTATAATTAAGTCATATTTTATCATAAAATGAATATAATATTTTAGCTTCATGTATAAATATTCACAGGGCTCCCCTGGTAGCTCAGACAGTAAAGAATTTGAATGTAATATGGGAGACCCGATTTTAATTTCTAAGTCAGGAAGATCCTCTGAAGAAGGAAATGGCTACTTATTCCATTATTATTTCCTGGAGAATTCCATGGAGAGAGGAGCTTGGTTCACTGCAACCCATGGCATCATAGGGTCAAACATGACTGAGAGACTTTCATTTGACTTCACATAAATATTCTCATAACAATATTACTGATCAGTTTGAGCATATATCTGATATTAATTAAAGTCTCCTATTGTTTGAAAGTATCTATATTATCTTACAATTCATTTAAGATTAAAATATATTTTACATATTTTTGAAAATTTTGAAAATAATTATTTAAGAAAAATAACTATTTATTATCTATTTTTTCTTTTTTTCATAAATTAATTAATTTATTTTAATTGGAGGCTAATTACTTTACAATAGTGTAGTGGTTTTTCCATACATTCACATGAATCAGCAATGGATGTACATGTGTCCCCCATCCTGAACCCCCTCCCATCTCTCTCCCCATCCCATCCCTCAGGGTTGTCCCAGTGCACCAGCCCTGAGCACCCTGTCTCATCTGTTTTACTTGACCTTGCTTGATTTTTTGTAAATTTCAAAATACATATGAGTCTTATGAATAGCTTTGCAATGACGTAGGAAGATTTTATTAGGAAGATATCCAATTATCAGTGACATAAACAAGTCAAAATAATAGTTTTGTAGCATATACCTTTAATGCCATTATAGTTTAGTTTTCTCTTATCTTAATTATGTATTATCGCTTGTCTTACTGAAACCAAAGAAATCCTTAATACATTTTATTCAACCTGAAAGAATCAGATATTATGTTGTGTTATAAAGAATAACTTTACTTTCTGGAAAAAAAAATCACTTTTTTATGTAAGCAATTAGCTACCATCCAACTCTCTGTGAGATATATTTTGTTCATAATTAGAGAAATTAATTATCTAATTGATAATTTAATGTAGTATCTGTAAAGCATATACTGAAAATGTTCAATTGAATTAATATTCAAAACATTTTTACATATTTAGGAATTATGGTAGGTAAAACATCTGTTAGCTGTCCATAGATTATTTTTAATCATTGTCTGTGTTCAAAATGTGTACTTTTTTAAAGCAAAATAAACTGCTGGTGGTTAATAATGTCACCCCAGATAGAAAATATAACTGTAAAATCACCAGAACAGGAGATCCATTTTCTCTTTCTATTGAAATTACCTTTTCCCAGGTGGTCAATACAATTGTCATCTGTTATTTTGGAGAATGTACAGGATTTAATAGATGAGGTATATCAAATTAACTATAGTAGGAATGTACCAGCTGTCAATATGGCTTCAAACCAACATCATCTTTAAGGAAAAGCAAATTCCAAACTGCAGACAGTAAAATATTAGTCTGATGAAAATATTATAAGTTCTACCATCTGTTGCATATTTTACAACTAATTGTGATTTGTTTCCTCTAAAAATGTACATTTTCCTTGCTACACAAGAAACAAGATATCATGGTATATTCATTGTCTGGTAGTGACACACTAGAACTATCAGTTAGATAATATCACCTACTTGGACAACTATTATCCATAATAAACAGACATTTAGTCAAAAAACAATAATCCTCTGAATTAATTCAATATGTTTTTGTAGGTATTAGAATGATCTCTTCATTTTCTTTCCAAGTATTTAACTAGGTCAAAAATCAAATTTCTGCTGTATATTTCATAGATACTAATAAGTTGTTTTTTGACACAGTGCTCAATTCTCATCATAAACTACTGGTTTATCATTTAATATTTTGTTATTCAGTCATTCAGTCATGTCCGACTATTTGTGATCCCATGGATTGCATCACGACAGCCTTCTCTGTCCTTCACAAAGTCCCAGAGCCTGCTTAAACTCATCTCCATTGAGTCCGTGATGCCATCCAATCTTCTTTTCCTCTTTTGTCCCCTTCTCTTTCTGCCCTAATATTTTCCCATTATCAGGACCTTTTCTGATGAATGGGCTCTTCGTATCAGGTGGGCAAAGTAATTGAGCTTGACTTTAGCACCAATTCTTCCAATGAGTATTCAGAACTGATTTCCTTTAAGATTGATTGGTTTGATCTACTTGCAGTCACCAAGAGACTCTCAAGAGTCTTCCCCAACACCACAGTTCAAAATCAGATATTCATCAGTACTCAGCTTTCTTTAAAGTCCAACTCTCATATCCATACATTATTACTGGAAATACCATAGTTTTGACTAAATAGATATTTGTTGCCAAGTAACGTATCTGCTTTTGAATACACTATCTAGATTTGCCATAGGTTTTCTTCCAAGGTGCAAGCGTCTTTTAATTTCATGGCTGCAGTCACTATCTGCAGTGATTTTGGAGCCCAAGAAAATAAAACTTCTCACTGTTTCCAAAACTTTTCCATCTTTTGTCATAAAGTGATTGGGACAGATGTCATGATATTAGCTTTTATAATGATTTTTAAGCCAATATTTTCACTCTCCTCTTTCACTGTCATCAAGAGGCTTTTTAGTTCCTCTTTGCTTTCTGCCATAAGGATGGTGTTATCTGCATATTTAAGGTTAATGACATTTCCCCTGGCAATTTTGACTCCAGCTTGTGTTCATTCAGCCTAGTATTTCTCGTGATGTACTGTGCATACAAGTTAAATAAGCAGGATGAAAATATACAACTTTGATATACTCCTTTCCAAATTTGGAACCAGTCTGTTGTTACATGTCTGGTTCTAACTGTTGCTTCTTGACCTTCATACTGGTTTCTCAGGAGGCAGTTAAAATTGTCTGGTATTATCATCTTTCAAGAGATGAAAATTTTCCAGTTACTTGTGATCCATACAGTCAAAGCTTTATCATGGTAAATAAAGCAGAAATAGATGTATTTCTGGACTTCTCTTGCTATTTTTTATGAACCAATGGATGCTGGCAATTTGACCTCTAGATCCTCTTCCTTTTCTAAATCCAGCTCGAACATCTGGAAGTTCTTGATTCACATACTGTTGAAGCCTAGCTTGGAGAATTTTGAGCATTTCTTTGCTGGTGTGTAAAAAAGTGCAATTGTGTGGTAGTTTGAACATTCTTTGGCATTGCCTTCCTTTGGGATTGGAAAGTAAACTGACCTTTTCCAGTCCTGTGGCCACTGGTGAGTTTTCCAAATTTGCTGGCATTTTGATTTCAGCTCTTTCACAGCAGCAATTTCAGGATTTGAAATAGCTCAGCTGTAATTACATCACCTCAACTAGTTTTGTTCATAGTAATTCTTCCTAAGGTCCCTTTGACTTCACATACCAGTCTGGCTCTAGGTGAGTGATCATTCATCGTGTTTATCTGGGTCATGAAGATCTTTTTTGTTCTGTTCTTCTGTGTATTCTTGCCACCTCTTAATATTTTCTCCTTCTGTTATGTCCACATTATTTCTGTCTTTTATTGTGCCCATTTTGCATGAAATGTTCCCTTGGTATCTCTAATTTTATTGAAGATATTTCTAGTCTTTCCCATTCTATTGTTTCTTTCATTTCTTTGTATTGATCACTGAGTAAGGCTTTCTTATCTTTCATTACTATTCTTTGGAACTCTGCGTTTAGATGGATGTATATTGTCTTTTCTCCTTTGCCTTTTGCTTCTCTTCTTTTCTCAGCTGTTTGTATTCTTCCTCAGACAACCAATTTGCCTTTTTTCATTCTTTCTCTTGGGATGGTTTTGATCATCACCTCCTGGACAGTGCTACAAACTTCATCCATATTTTTTCAAGCAATCTGTTTATCAGATCTAATCTGTTAAGTCTGTCACTTCCACCATAGAATCATAAGGGACTTGATTTAGGTCATACTTGAATGGTCTAGTGGTTTTCCCTATTTTCTTCAATTTAAGTTTAAATTTCACAATACAGAGTTCATCATCTGAGCCATAGTCAGCTCCTGGTCTTGATTTTGCTGACTACGTAGAGCCTCTCCATTTTTGGCTGCAAAGAATATGATCAATCTGATTTCAGTATTGACCATCTGATGAGGTCCGCACCTAGTGTTGTTGGAAGGGTGTGTGCTATAACCAGTGCATTATCTTGACAGAACTGTTAGCTTTTTCCCTGCTTCATTTTTTCCTCCAACCAAGCTTTCCTGTTGCTCCAGGTATCTCTTGACTCCCTACTTTTGAATTCCAGTCTCCTATGATGACAAGGAATATTATTTTTTGTTCCTATTTCTAGAAGGTATTGTATGTCTTCATAGAACCATTCAAGTTCATCTTCTTCAACATTAGCAGTTGGTCCATATATTTGGATTACTGTGATATTGAATGGCTTGGCTTTAAAATGAACAGAAATAATTCTGTCATTATTGAGATTGTACCCAAGTACTGCATTTCAGACTCTTTTTTTGACTATGAGGGCAATTCCATTTTTTCTAAGGGGTTCTTCCCCACAGTAGTAGATTTAATGGTCATCTGAATTAAATTCACCCATGCAGTCTATTTCAGTTCACTGATTCCTAAAATGTCAATGTTCACTTTTGCTATCTCATGTTTGACCACTTCCAATTTATCTTGAATCATGGACTTAATATTCCATATTCTTATGCAATATTGTCTTTTACAGCATTGAACTTTACTTTCACCACCAGACACATCCACACTGCACATTGTTTCCACTTTGGCTCACCTGCTTCAAAGATTACAGTTTGTTTATGTAGAACAAACGTTAAATTGAGTATCTAAATCATTTTTTTTCAATTTTTTAAAAGAGCTAGTAAAAACTATAAAATTGCTCTCTGATATGAAAATGATTTACTTAATAATTTTATTGCAATTATATTGAAATAATTTTAAAAGCTATTCTGATTTTGATAAATTCCACATAAATATAAAGGATCCATTTCTTCAAAACTATTTGTTGTGTCCTCTGAAACAAGAGGTTAATTCTAGTGTCAATTCAATTTCAAGATTAATCTATAAGAAGAATCTTAAATAGTTATGGTCTATGCTATTTCTCACTAAATTATGTTTTTGATGGACTAATTTTGCGTATTTCTGCTTTAAATTGATTAAATTATATTTCCATTCTGTGTACCTGTTTTCTACTTGGCATAATGAAAGCACAAGTAGTAGCTCTCTATTTTATGCTTAATATTATTTCACATAATTATGGAAATTTTCAAAATATAGAATTTCTAGATGTAAGCTAGAACTTGCAGTTGGCAGAGTGGTAAAGAATCCTCCTACCTATGCAGAAGATTTGAGTTCAGTCCCTGGTAGGGAAGATCACCTTGAAAAGGAAATGGCTGTCCTCTCCAGATTTCTTGCATGGTAAAAACTCATGGACAGCGCAGCCTAGTGGGTTATAGTCCATATGTTCACAAAAAGTCAGGCACAACTGAGCAACTGCACATAGATGTTAGATACCTGTATTTACATATGTAATAAAAATGTGCTCTTTAATTTAAAAATTACTTTTGTCAGTAGTTAACAAAATAAAATTAAATAAAATTTTAACACTGAGATAAGTAAATAGAAGCATAAAATTGAATTAGATAAAAATGTGTGCCATTTCCAGGAATATTGTTTCCTAGTTATAATTACATTGATGGTGTTTACATTAAAACATAACTCTCTTGTGCTCATCTTACTAACTTCCTGTTCTATTATATTATGTTTGAAAAAGTCACCTGTGCAATCACTGACAATGAACCCAGATATTTTGACATCTTTCTTAGCATATGTATCATAAGAACAATTACTTTCTGGAAGTTTTTCTGATGTAAGGCAACATTCTCTGTACATTTCTACAAATAAATATCCATATATTTTTTCCTAAAGTCTTGAAAGAAGAAAGTACAAAAATATTTAAAAATTGATCTATAAAACAATTTAAAATAAATAAGTCCAAAATGATTTATTCATTGGACCAATATGAAGAGGTATTAGAATATATTTAGCTTTTAGGCTATACTTTTGAGATATTAATCTCCAATGCAGACTTGATGTTATCATGTATTCTGGTAGAAAAATGGAATGCATATGGCTCAGACTCAGCTCTCAAAGTGCTTACAACTTACATAAACATTTAAGAAAGCTAAATGTAAAAAAAAAAAACATGTTATTCCCTGGTGGCTCAGAGGTTAAAGCATCTGCCTATGATGTGGGAGACCCGGGTTCGATCCCTGAGTCAGGAAGATCCCCTGGAGAAAGAAATGGGAACCTACTCCAGAATTCTTGCCTGGAGAATCACATGGACATAGAAGCCTGCTAAGCTACTGTCCACGAGGTTGCAAAGAGTCAGACACGACTGATCAACTTCACTTTCACTTTATGAGACATTAATCTCTAATGGAGACTTGATGTTATCATGTGTTCTGGTAGAAAAATGGAATGCATATGGTTCAGACTCAGCTGTCAAAGTGCTTACAACTTACATAAACATTTTAAAGGGCTAAATGTAAAAAGAAAAAAACATGTTACTATATATGAATAATATATTGATAGCATAAATAAATATTTGAGTGTACAATATAAAGATTTATCAAGGAGAATTACTTGAATAAGTAACTGGATAACCAGAATATCTTAGAATAAAGTAGGAGGGGTGCAATATTACAGACACACCGAGGACAAAATCTGTTGTAGTTGCACTGATAAGCATTTTATAGTTATCAATTATTTTACTTCATATAAAATCTCATAAGGTAGTATCATTTTTACAAATAAAATGTTAGGTTTCAATGAGTTTAACCAAGTCCCTCTATATAATGATTTAAAGTTAACAGCATTAGTTTTACATTACAGAGGTGTGGTAAAGATTAAATTAAACTGTTTGTATAAAAACAATCCAAAAAATTAGATACCATTATATTGAAGAGCCTAGCAATCTTGTATACAATCTATTTTGGCAAACTAGGAAAGACTTGAGATTTCACTATACTTACAAGATAACAAGTTATTTTTCCAGTTTCATAGACATAGGGAGAAGATATGAACTTGGGAGTTGAAGACAAAAACAATTTAGGACTAATTGCACTGGTTATAGTCAGAGCAATATTACTGTGATAAAGCCCTAAACCCCAATCTTCAGTGTTAATATGATGAGTGCCAAGTGACGTATGTGTTACAGCTAAATCAGCCTGATATTAAGAAACCCTGATCTTATATATGGGGCTATTAGCAGACATGATCAAATTGCCATGGAAGGAGATATCATGTAATCTTGTACATTATACACATTTGATCCAGACAGAGAGAGAGAGACCATATGCTATATGGGTGAAACACCTTTTAAAAGCATCTATATCTATAATTATAATTTTTAATATAGTAATACAAGATTAAATGCTGAGTACACCTCCTTCCAACAACACAAGAGAAGACTCTACACTTGGACATCACCAATACTGAAATCAAATTGATCATATTCTTTGCAGCCAAAGATGGAGAAGCTCTATACAGTCAACAAAAAAAAGGCCAGGAGCTGACTGTGGCTCAGATCATCAACTCCTTATTACTAAATTCAGATTAAATTGAAGAAATTAGGGAAAACCACTAGACCATTCAGGTATGACCTAAATCAAATCCCATATGATTACACAGTGGAAGAGAGAAATAGATTTAAGGGACTAGATCTGATAGATAGAATGCCTGATGAACTATAGATTGAGGTTCATGACATTGTACAGGAGACAGGGATCAAGACCATCCCCATGGAAAAGAAATGCAAAAAAGCAAAATGGCTGTCTAGGGAGGCCTTACAAACAGCTGTGAAAAGAAGAGAGGTGAAAAGCAAAGGAGAAAAGGAAAGATATAAACATCTGAGTGCAGAGTTCCAAAAAAGAGCAAGAAGAGATAAGAAAGCCTTCTTCAGCGATCAATGCAAAGAAATAGAGGGAAACAAGAGAATGGGAAATACTAGAGATCTCTTCAAGAAAATTAGAGATACCAAGGGAACATTTCATGCAAATATGGGCTTGATAAAGACAGAAATGGTAGGGAACTAACAGACGCAGAAGATATTAAGAAGAGGTGGCAAGAATACACAGAAGAACTGTACAAAAAAGATCTTCATGACCCAGATAATCATGATGATGTGATCACTAATCTAGAGCCAGACATCCTGGAATGTGAAGTCAAGTGGGCCTTAGAAAGCATCACTATGAACAAAGCTAGTGGAAGTGATGGAATTCCAGTTGAGCTATTTCCAATCCTGAAAGATGATACTGTGAAAGTGCTGCACTCAATATGCCAGCAAATTTGGAAAACTCAGCAGTGGCCACAGGACTGGAAAATGTCAGTTTTCATTCCAGTTCCAAATAAAGACAATGCCAACTACCACACAGTTGCATTCATCTCACACACTAGTAAAGTAATGCTCAAAATTATTCAAGCTAGGCTTCAGCAATACATGAACTGTGAACTTCCTGATGTTCAAGCTGGTTTTAGAAAAGGCAAGGAAACAGAGATTAAATTGCCAACATCCACTGGATCATCGAAAAAGCAAGAGCAGCCCAGAAAAACATCTGTTTCCGTTTATTGACTATGCCAAATCCTTTGACTGTGTGGATCACAATAAACTGTGGAAAATTCTGAAAGAGATGGGAATACCAGACCACCTGACCTGCCTCTTGAGAAATCTGTATGCCGGTCAAGAAGCAACAGTTAGAACTGGACATGGAACAACAGACTGGTTCCAAATAGGAAAAGCAGTATGACAAGGCTGTATATTGTCACCATGCTTATTTAACTTGTATGCATAGTACATCATGAGAAACGCTGGACTGGAAGAAATACAAGCTAGAATCAAGATACCTGGGAGAAATATCAATAACCTAAAATATGCAGATGACATCACCCTTAAGGCAGAAAGTGAAGAGGAGCTAAAAAGTCTCTTGATGAAAGTGAAAGAGAAGGGTGAAAAAGTTGGCTTAAAGCTCAACATTCAGAAAACAAAGATCATGGCATGTGGTCACATCACTTCATAGGAAATAGATGGGGAAATAGTGGAAACAGTTTCAGACTTTATTTTGTGTGTGTATGTGCTCCAAAATCACTGCAGATTGTGACTGAAGCCATGAAATTAAAAGACTCTTACTCCTTGGAAGAAAAGTTATTATCAACCTAGATAGCATATTCAAAAGCAGAAACATTACTTTGATGAATAAGGTCCGTCTAGTCAAGGCTATGGTTTTTCCAGTAGTCATGTATGGATGTGAGAGTTGGACTGTGAAGAAGGCTGAGCGCCGAAGAATTGATGCTTTTGAACTGTGGTTTTGGAGGACTCTTGAGAGTCCCTTGGACTGCAAGGAGATCCAACCAGTCCATTCTGAAGGAGATCAGCCCTGGGATTTCTTTGGAAGGAATGATGCTAAAGCTGCAACTCCAGTACTTTGGCCACCTCATGCGAAGAGTTGACTCATTGGAAAAGACACTGATTCTGGGAAGGTTTGGGGGCAGAAGGAGAAGGGGATGAAAGAGGATGAGATGGCTGGATGGCATCATTGACTCGATGTACATGAATCTGAGTGATTTCTGGGAATTGGTGTTGGATAGGGAGGCCTTGTGTTCTGCGATTCATGAGGTTGCAAAGAGTCGAACACAACTGAGTGACTGAAATGAACTGAACTGAACTGAGCATTATTCCTGGCTTATTTAATTTATACACAGAGTACATCATATGAAGTGCCTGGATGAATAAATTACAAACTGGAATCAACATTGCCAGGAGAAATATCAACAACCTCAGATGAGGAGATGATACCATCCTAATGGCAGAAAATGTAGAGGAGCTTGATGGAAGTGAAAGAAGAAGGTTAAAAGCTGCCATTTCACTCCAGTCAGAATAGCTATGATCCAAAAGTCTACAAGCAATAAATGCTAGAGATGGTGTGGAGAAAAGAGAACCCTCTTACACAGTTGATGGGAATGCAAACTAGTACAGCCACTATGGAAAACACTGTGGAGATTCCTTTAAAAGCTGGAAATAGAACTGCCTTATGATCCGGCAACCCCATTGCTGGGCATACATACCATGGAAACCAGAATTGAAAGAGACACGTGTACCCCAATGTTCATCGCAACACTATTTATAATAGCCAGGACATGGAAGCAACCTAGCTATCCATCAGCAGATGAATGGATAAGAAAGCTGTGGTACATATACACAATGGAGTATTATGCAGCCATTAATAAGTACATTTGAATCAGTTCTAACGAGGTGGATGGAACTGGAGCCGATTACACAGACTGAAGTAATCCAGAAAGAAAAACATCAATACAGTCTACTAACGCATATGGAATTTATAAAGATGGTAATGATAACCCTGTATGTGAGACAGCAATTGAAACACAGATGTATAGAAGAGTCTTTTGAACTCTGTGGGAGAGGGAGAGGGTGGGATGTATTTGGGAGAATGGCATTCAAACATGTATAATATCATTTAAAGAATGAATCGCCAGTCTAGGTTCAATGCAGGATACAGGATGCTTGGGGCTGGTGCACTGGGATGATCCAGAGGGATAGTATGGGGAGGGAGGAGGGAGGGGGGTTCAGGAATGGGAACATGTCTACCCCCATGGCAGATTCATGTTGAAGTATCACAAAACCAATAAAATATTGTAAAGTAACAATAAATTAATAAATAAAATAAGTAAAAAATTAAAAAAAAAAAACTGCCTTAAAACTAAACATTTAAAGACCTTGGCATCTGGGCCCATCACTTCACCTCAAACAAGGGGAAAAAGTAGAAGCACTTACAGATTTTCTTTTCTTGGGCTCCCAAATCACTTTGGATGGTGACTGTAACCATGAAATTTAAAGACACTTGCTTTTTGAAAGGAAAAGTTACAAAACTAGATTGTGTATTAAGAAGCAGAGACATCAATTTCCCAGAGGAGGTGCATATAGTGAAAGCTATGGCTTTTCCAGTAATTATATTGTTGTTGTTGTTTTTCAGTTGTAAAGTTATGTCCAATTATTTGCTGCCCTATCAACTGCAGCATGCCAAGCCTCACTGTCCCTCATCATCTCTTGGAGTGTGCCCAAGTTCATGTCAATTGAATCAGTAATGCCATCCAACCATCTCATCCTATGATACCATCTTCTCCTGCTTTCAATCTTTCCCAGCATCTGTGTATTTTCCAGTGAGTTGGAAAATACAACTGTTCACATTAGGTTGCCAAAGTATTGGAACTTCAGCTTCAGTATCAGTCCTTCCAATGAGTATTCATGGCTGATTTCTTTTAGGATTGACTGGTTTGATATCCTTGCTGTCCAAGGAATTCTCAAGAGTCTACTACAGCACCACAGTTCAAAAGCATCAATTCATCACTCTGCCTTCTTATGGTCCAACTCTGACATCTGTACATGACTAATGGAAAGACCATAGCCTTGACTATACAGACCTCTGTTGTCAAAGTGCTGTCTTTGCTTTTTAATGCACTTTCTAGGTTTGTAATATCTTTCCTTCCAAGAAGCAATTTTATTCTAATTTCATGGCTGTAGTCATCTTCCACAGCGATTTGAGAGCCCAAGAGGAGGAAATCTGTCATTGTTTCTACCTTTTCCCATTTTATTTTCCATGAAGTGATGGGATCAGATGCCATGATCTTAGTTTTTGAATGTTGAGTTTTAAGCTACTTTTTCACTCTTCTCTTTCACCCTCATCAGCAGCCTCTTTAGTTCTTCTTCACTTTCTGCCATTAAAGTGGTGCTTTCTGCATATCTGAAGCTGTTGATATTTCTCCTGGAAATCTTGATTCCAGCTTGTAACTCATCAAGTCCATCATTTTCTTTTATGTCTTTTGCGTATAAGTTAAATAAACAAGATGAAAATATACAGCCTTGTCATACTCCTTTCTCAGTTTTGAACCAGTCATTTGTTCCATACAATGTTCCAACTGTTGCTTCTTGACCCATATACAGGATTCTCAAGCAACAAGTAAAGTGGTCTGCCATTCCCTTCTCTTTAAGAGAGTTTTCCACAGATTGTTATGATTTACACAGTCAAAGGCTTTAATGTAGTCAATGAAATAAAAGTAGATGTTTTTCTGGAATGCTCTTGTCTTATCTATGATCCCATGAATGTTGGCAATTTCATCTCTAGTTCCTCTGCCTTTTCTAAACCCAGTTTTTCAATCTGGAAGTTCTCAATTCAGGTACTGATGAATTGTAGCTTAGAAGATTTTAACCTTACTAGCATGGGAAGTGAGTAAAACTGTCTGTAGTTTGAACATTCTCCAGCACTGCCCTTCTTGGGAAATGGAATGAAGAGTGACGTTTTCTAGTTCTGTAGACAACTGCTGGATTTTCCAAATTTGCTCACATATTGAGTGAAGCAATTTAGTAAATTTTCCAAATTTGCTATCTTACTGAGTGCAGCACTTTAGTAACATTATCTTGTAGGATTTAAACAGCTCTGCCGGAATTCCATTAACTCCACTAACTCTATTGGTAGCAGTGCTTCCTAAGGACAACTTGACTTCATACTCCAGGATATCTGACTCTAGGTGAGTGACCACATCATCATGGCTAACTGGGTCATTAATATCTTTTTTTGTTGTTGTTGTACAGGTCTTCTGTGTATTTTTGCCGTCTCTTATTGATCTCTTCTGCTTCTCAGTTTTAGCAATTTCTGTCCTTTATTGTGCCTATCTTTGAATCATGTACAGCTGTGAGAATTGGACCCTAAAGGAGCCTGAGTGTTGACAAATTGAAGCTTTCAGATTGTGGTGCTGAAGAAGACTCAAGATTCCTTTGGACTGCAAAGAGATCAAACCAGAAATCAACCCTGAATAGTCACTTAAAGGACTGATGCTGAAGCTAAGGTTCTAATACTTTGGCCAACTGATTTGGAGGGCTGACTCACTGGAAAAAACCCTGATGTTGGAAAAGACTGGGAGCAGGAGAAGAAGTGAGTGACAGAAGATGAGATGATTGGATGGCATCACTGACTCAATGGACATAAGTTTGAGCAAACTCCAGAAGATACTGAAGGACAGGAAAGCCTGGCATCTTGCAGCCCATAAAATCCCAAAGAGTTGGACACAATGTAGTGACTGAACAACAACAACAATAAATATTATTCTCAAGGTAATTTTAGAGGCATCAAAATGTAAATGAACTAGTGATACAGATAGTCATTGTACTAATAAAATACAGTAAGTAAATGTGTAGTATGATGGAACTACTATTTTAAATATTTGAGCTGAAGATATTAGAAAATAACATTCTGAAGATCATGATTCAAGATGATCTTCATGCGTAAGATGAGAGTGAAATGAAGACAGCTTTGATACAAATAGGATTCTATACAAGAAGTACAATGAGATACCATGGTGTGATTTCTGCGGAAGAGTTCTGGTCAGCTGAGGAAATGGCAGGGCATGGTCAGTAAGTATTCTAACACTGATTGATTGAACAGCAATTCATTTTTGGACTCTGTGTCCATTGATGATGCTGTAAGTATACAACCACAGAGGTTTAATATTCGTTTAGATACTGGGTGGAGATAAAACCTCTTACTAGTAATGTGGAAAGAAAGGAACTGACAGGAATTGGTCTGAGAACTAAGAGCTACATTCTCATAAAAGTATGATTAAAAAGATAGCTGAAGAAAAAATTCAATTTTTGATTTATTTACCTTTACCTTAACTTCTTTACTTTTACATTATTTTTCCTATTTTTTAAAATATGGAGCAGTTTATATTTTCTGTAAATGTTCTTCTTGTAACTATAATAAATGTTTAATCCAAAAGTTTGTTGCTGTTGTTGTTTTGTAGGGGAGAATTGGAATACGTAAGTAGATGTATTGACATATAAAATAAATCTCAAATTGGTTATTATTTAGAGAGAATAATATATATTAAGTACGTGCTTGTTTCTAATTTCATAGATCAATTCAGAAAATACTTAGAAGTAAAATACCCCATTTTAGCAGAAAAAGAATCATGCTAAATTTTATATTCTTAATCATCAACGTGCTAATGGAAATCTTAGGATGATAGAAAATAGCAAATTATTGAAAAGCATTTAAAATTCAATAATCCATTAAATTCAAACTATTTATAAGAAAACTTGAATTTTAATGTGTTTTACTACAAAATTTCAAAGTTAAAAGTTTTAGTAAGAATGCAATAAAAACAAAATGTATTCTCATTGACCAGTAGTGGAAATGTACACTTATGCCAAATTTCTGAAAGTTAATTTGTCAAGTCAATGCATAATTTAATGCTTTAAATATGTTCATATCCTGTAAAGATTCCTTCCCCATAAACTTACATTCAGGGTATCTTCAGCAAAATTAATCAGAATATGAGAGTTAATCACGTAGATTAAAATGGATTCTGTTGTCCTTCTTTTATGTATAATGCTTCTGAATCACCACGGTTAGTCATGAGTGAGTAATTTGCCAGAAGTATGTTGCAGGTATGCAGAAAGAAGTGGTTGGTATTGGCCAGACTCATGGTTCAGTCTGAAGACTGAAAATCTAAGCAGAGTCTTTCTGAGTTTGGCCACATGGTAAAGCATTTTGGGGGTGGCTTCCCTGGTGTCTCAGGCAGTAAAGAATTTGCCTGCAATATAGGACACCTGGGTTTAACCGCTGGGTAGCGAAGATCCCCTGGAGGAAGGCATGGCAGCCCACACAAGTCTTCTTTCCTGGAGAATTCCATGGACAGAGGAGCCTGGAAGGCTATCGTCTATGGGGGGATTGCAAAGAGTCAGATGAGACTGAAGCAACTGAGCATGCACGCGCACATGCATACCACATTTAGACATAAAATCACTTCTCTCTCTTTGTCACTATTGACATAAATTTCTAAGGTAAATCCATATTATTTTTTGATTCCATATTACCATCAGCTTACTTGTTAACATTTATTTTTAATCCCCAAATCAATATTCATATAATTTCACAATGATTCAGACATATGTCATTTAGCAAGTAATTTGAGTTGCCTGATACTCAAGTTGCTAGCTGAGGTCAGAAAAGACTGAATTATGGCTTCTTACTTGAACTCTCTTAATCTTTTTTTTTTTTTTTTAGTTTTTATTTTTACTTTAGTTTACTTTACAATACTGTATTATAACTTTCTCTTATACACATCTAGATGTGTATAAGAGACAGGTCCATGAGGTCCCAAAGACTCAGACATGACTGAGCATGTATACACACAGAAATGCATAGGGAAGGCTGTCATCACCTTGCAAGAGTGAGGCAAAACCAAAACAAACAAGAGCCACTAATTTTAACCTGNTTGTATTTGTCATTTCACCTTTTCACCCTTTTTGTTGGTTATTTTATTGTTTAAAATGTCTATCAAATATAGTGCTGAAATGCTGTGCATTTTTTCTAAGTGCAAGAGGTTTATGATATATTTCACTGAGAAAATATTGTTACATAAACTTCATTCAGCATGAGCAGTAGTGCTGTTGAGTATTATTTCAGTGTTCATGAATCAATAATATATATTAAACAGAATGTCTTTTAAAAGAAGCATAGCTAAGACAATGTCATGTATTGATCAGTTAATGAAAATAATGAAAATGATAGGCAGAGGCTCACAGAAACCTAATTATGTCCAGGAGCAATAGTTCAGTATTAATTAATTCAGAGTTCATTGAAACTATATTGAACACAGCTACAATGAATAATAAGGGTGAATATATATTTTATTATATATGTATATATAATATGTATAGAGTGTATCTCTCTTCATCTCTCCCTCCCGTCCTCTCTCTCTCTATATATATATATATCCACACACATCATTATTATATATTAAAATATTTAAATAAATATTAGCTGACTAGATTATGAAAGTGAAAATCATTCGGTCGTGTCCAACTCTTTGTGACCCCATGGACTCTACAATCCGTGGAATTCTCCAACTAGAATACTGGTGGGTAGCCTTTCCCTTTTCCAGGGGATCTTCCCAACCCAGGGATCAAAGCCAGGTCTCCCACATTGCTGGCAGATTCTTTACCAGCTGAGTCACAAGAGAAGCCCAAGAATACTGGAGTGGGTAGCCTATCCCTTCTCCAATGGATCTTCCCAACCCAGGAATCGAACCGGAGCCTCCTCCATTGTAGGCTGATCCTTTACCAACTGAGCTATCAGGGAAGCCCAACATTTCCAAATCTTCTATAATCACTATTGTCTTCACACATCCAAATAAATAAATTTCACTTCAAACCTGTAATCTATTGTCACTTAATCAAATTATTACCAAGTCTAGGTCTTTTGATTTCAATGTCTACTTTTAGGAAATATCTTAAGTCAGAACAAAAGGAAGTATATAAATTTATGAGTAATAATATGGATTGCAACCTCACTTATAATTATAGTGTAATACTGTAAACAACTTATTCCACAATAGAGAAATGGCTAAGTAACATATGGAATATAACTAAAATTTTTTCTCAAAGAGTATTTCAAAAATATAGAAAGAGGTTAATATATATTATTCATTGTATAAATAAGTTCACAACAGAGTACACATCACAGAATATATTATTAACACATTGCTACACTTGTTATGTGATATACAATGAGTTATGTTTAAATATATCATAAACACATTGTATGTTAAGTATGTTATTAGAATCAGAAATTTTTATCTCTGTACACTGGAAATTTGCATTCTTTCCATCTACATTATATCTCTATATTTTATTTTTAGTTCAAATAATGTCGATCCTTTTCCTGAATAAAAATAACAATGATCTGTGACACAAGAGAATATTTTTAAAGTGTTATGATAGTCACTTTTTGACTACTTGTTGCTTTTATTTTTTTATTTTTTTTAATTTGAGTATTTTATTTTTAATAGATTTATTTATTTTAATTGGAGGTTAATTACTTTACAATATTGTATTGGTTTTGCCATACATCAACATGAATCCACCACAGGTATACACATGTTCCCCATCCTGAAACCCCCTCCCTCCTCCCTCTCCATACCATCCCTCTGGGTCGTCCCAGTGCACCAGCCCCAAGCATCCAGTATCTTTTGTATGTGTTTGATAAGCAGAGTATATCTTTCATGGCACAAAGCTTATTCAAATGATCATTGTTTTCTAACTCCTAGAAAAGCAATGATATTTGTAATAAATGACGAGTATATTCTCAGTACACTATTAAGAAAGTAAAAGCAGAAAAAGCTCCCCAAAGTATATATGTGTGTCTATCTTTACATATGTTCAATAGGTGTATGCACATATACGTACAAACATAAGGCACAAATAGAGTTATGTATATAAACTTTTTTTTTCCCTGACAGCCTCACAGTGTGTTATAATTTAAATAAAATGTTTTACCTTTTTTCTATGAGGTCTTCTTGGAAAGTTCAATGACATGACCAAATTCTTGGAAGCTATTTATATTACAAATATGAAAATAGAGGGTATGTAACTCTTTATTCTTTGATATTGTGAGGTTTGTCGATTTCAGAATCCAGACAGATTACTTATACGATTAACATAACCCTGTTCATATCCATTTTTACATTAAAATTTAAGGTTATTTACAACTTTTTAAAGACAATGTCTTTGACTATAATGATATTTATAAAACTATAGAACACTCAAAAGAGTATTTATTTTGGACCTATAAATCTATCTATCTATCTGGATTTTCATCAAAATTATTCGTCTCCTCAGAAGTCTTTTGAAGTTAAGCTGTTAAGTCTCTAGTGAAGGATGGGGAACTAGCAGTGACAAATTCTGCCTATGACCAATGTTATCTCTTATGACATTAAGTTCTGTTTTGCTTTAGCTGGTTATAGTAGCAATAAAAAGTGCTTTACAAATTTGTCAACTGTGTACTAAAATCATACAAAGTTATGAGTTCAGTTCAGTTCAGTCACTCAGTTGTGTCCAACTCTTTGCAACCCCATGAATCACAGAATTCCAGGCCTCCCTGTCCATCACCAACTCCCGGAGTTCACTCAGACTCACGTCCATCGAGTCAGTGATTTCATCCAGCCATCTAATCCTCTGTCGTCCCCTTTTCCTCCTGCCCTCAATCCCTGCCAGCATCAGAGTCTTTTCTAGTGAGTCAGCTCTTCCCATGAGGTGGCCAAAGTACTGGAGTTTCAGCTTTAGCATCATTCCTTCCAAAGAAATCCCAGGGCTGATCTCCTTCAGAATGGACTGGTTGGATCTCCTTGCAGTCCAAGGGACTCTCAAGAGTCTTCTCCAATACCACAGTTCAAAATCATCAACTCTCTGGTGCTCAGCTTTCTTCACAGTCCAACTCTCACATCTATACATGAGTACTGGAAAAACCATAGCCTTGACTAGACGGACCTTTGTTGCAAAGTAATTCTTCTGCTTTTCAATATACTATCCAGGTTGATCATAATTTTTCTTCCAAGGAGTGTCTTTTAATTTCATGGCTGCAGTCACCATCTGTAGTGATTTTGGAGACCCAAAAATAAAGCCTGACACTCTTTCCACTGTTTCCCCATGTATTTCCCATGAAGTGATGGGACCGGATGTCATAATCTTAGCTTTCTGAATGTTGACCTTTAAGCCAATTTTTTCACTCTCTCCACTTTCACTTTCAACAAGAGGCTTTTTGTTATAGTTTCAGTGTTTAGTTTATGTTGGGGATTCTGATTGCTCTCATGCTACACCCTGAATATTTAGTTTGTCTTATCTATGTCTTTCTTCCAGTAAAACAATTCCATGAAGATAGGAATTCCGTTCATCTTATTCAATTTTATATCCCCTTTTTTTCGGTATATTACATGGAATGCAACAACAATATTCATTCACTGAAAGAGGAGATAAGTGGAGATGGTAGCATATTTAATTCCAAAACATTGTGTTTGTATTATTTAATAGTGTCAAAGATATATTTGTATCAAGGCTTGATTAAAAGGTAATAAATTATATAGAAAAATAACAGAGTACAATAGTAAAATATTCAAATTTCTACCTTATTTATCTCAAGAATATTTTAGAAAAAAAAATCTTCTGATAGAAATATGGGAGGTTTAGATTGATAATTTTAACAAGAAATAGATTTCAATTAAATATGCGATATTCATGAAAACATGGCTTTGTGCAGTGTCATAAGGTTTTAATTTTTGCACCATTGAAAAACAATGATGGTTCCTCTGGTTTAGCACAGAACCCACCTCAGACTGTGACAACTTCCCGTAAATCTCTGTTGCTGCAGGCACACCACACACAACCCAGTGGTGGCTACTATACTCTTCCCTCTTCCCAGACTGACTAAGAAATTTTCCCCCACTTGTCTGGGTAGGTATCAGATGCCAGAGGGTGGCCTACAAGCAGAAGTGGGGCCAAAACCAAAGCTGAATACCAAGGGCTGTGTGACCAAAGAAGAGGAAGGGAATTCACCTCTGCAGCAGCACGTACAACAGATTAACTTCCTATAATTAGCTTGAGACTGAATTTTGGGGGCAAGTGTAGAATTTGGGAGCAAGAATAAACTGGAATAAGGCCAGATCTCAGTAAGAGATGATCACACAGTGCCATAGCAGGCCCAGAGACATTCCTAGAAATATTGGAGGACTTTATGAGTAGGCAGATTGGTTGGAACTCACTGTGTGGTAAAGACAGCTGGCATCCACAGGATAACAATCTTCTCACTTACATTCTCTCTCTCTGTGTGTGCATATATATATATATATATATATA
>SJYV01018325.1:0-25851 GCA_006410875.1 Neotragus pygmaeus
GAGGTTTTGTTTAATGCTAAAATCACTACCCTTACTATTAGGCGTTTGATTACTGATTTCTTTCATTTTAAAGAAATCAAATTTTCAGGTAAGCTGTAGGTACAAAATAGGCATTTTCACACATCTGGTATAGACACTAATGTCACCAATCCACAGCAAGAAATCATTCTAGATTTAAAACAAAAGCCCCCGCTTAGCCTCCTTTGTATCACAGGAAATGTACAATAGTCTAAAATAGTCAAGGCCGTGCAACCAGCTGTGGGAATTTCGTACCCCTTGGGCTTTCATAAAACCAATTTCCCTTCCTTTTATTTTCCTTTACTTTTTTCTTTTGATCTTTTTTTTCTTCTTCCTTGAAGAGCTATGAAGAGACAAAAATGAGGTGGGGATGGAGCAAGAGACCTATGAATCAAACCAGACTGGATTTCATGAGTCAAAAGCACATTCTTTTCCTTGGGTAGTCCTCAGAATAAAAGAGAAAAGGGAAAACCTCAAATTCGTAAGTTTTAGTTCAATGCTATTGCTTAATGTGGAGTTAAATACAATCCTATGGGAAAGTAACCCTAAATACTCATTGGAAGGACTAACACTGAAGCTAGAAGCTCCAATATTTTGGCCACTTGATGCGAATGGTTGACTCACTGGGAAAGACCCTGATGCTGGGAAAGACTGAGGGCAAGCGAAGAAGGGGACGACAGAGGATGAGGTGGTTGAATGGCATCACCGACTCAATGGACATGAACTTGGGCAAATTCCAGGAGATAGTGAAGGACAGGGAGGGCTGGCGTGCTGCAGTTCATGGAGTTGCAAAGGGTCAGACATGACTGAGCGACTGAACAACAATGACAAAATACAGTCTGAACAAAATAGCATCACTCGNCCGACTTAATGGACATGAACTTGGGCAAATTCCAGGAGATAGTGAAGGACAGGGAGGCCTGGCATGCTGCAGTTCATGGAGTTGCAAAGGGTCAGACATGACTGAGCGACTGAACAACAATGACAAAATACAATCTGAACAAAATAGCATCATTTGTCATTTGAGGGGGTCAAAAGCATTTTGCTTATTTCTTCCTGTAGCTATTTGCCAGGCCATCTTAGATCGCAAGACTTCATGAGATGGCGACATCCATCTGGGTCTAGTGTAGTGCTCATCTCTCCAGCATTTACTGCTCTATCCCTTCAGTGGACATCTGGAGAGCTTGGGAAAATGCATCATTTTTTTCCCATAAAGTGCACTGAGATCAAGGGCTCTCTGGGATGGTAACAGAGGCTGAGTAAAATAAGAATTTAATACATTCGTTTGAGAACATGAATGCTGGGTTAGGGGGAAAAAAAAAAAAACTTCAACACGTTTATTCACAGCAGAACTTGCTGCAGAATGTGAGATGCTGTGGGAATTTCTAAGTGAGAGATATGGTGAGCCATATTTCCCAAGACTTCAGTTCAGTTCAGTTCAGTCACTCAGTCATGTCTGACTCCTTGCGACCCCATGAACTGCAGCACACCAGGCCTCCCTGTCCATCACCAACTCCCGGAGTTCACTCAAACTCACGTCCATCAAGTCGGTGAGGCCATCCAGCCATCTCATCCTCTGTCGTCCCCTTCTCCTCCTGCCTCCAATCCCTCCCAGCATCAGAGTCTTTTCCAATGAGTCAACTTTTCGCATGAGGTGGCCAAAGTACTGGAGTTTGAGCTTTTCCAAGACTTACCTGACCACTAAAACTCCTCGGGGTTGCAAGTGTGCTAAGTTGCTTAGTCGTGTCCGACTCTTTGCAACCTTATGAACTGTAGTGCGCCAGGCTCCTCTGTCCATGGGCTTCTCCAGACAA
Organism: Neotragus pygmaeus; assembly: GCA_006410875.1. Classification (NCBI taxonomy): domain Eukaryota; kingdom Metazoa; phylum Chordata; class Mammalia; order Artiodactyla; family Bovidae; genus Neotragus; species Neotragus pygmaeus. The sequence continues at coordinate 1,833 of SJYV01018325.1, forward strand.
GAATACTACAGTGGGTTTCCATGCTCTCCTCCAGGGGATCTTCCCAACCCAGGGATCGAACCCCCATCTCTTACAACTCCTGCATTGGCAAGTGGGTTCTTTATGACTAGTGCCACCTGGGAAGCCCCATCTTGGAATTACATGTAACTAATCAATGTTCTATAAAACATAAGTAGGAGGTGAAAAATGGACTACATATTTGCAACCCAATCATGCATATTTACAAAATGGTTTGCGTAAGTTCTTAAAGAGCAGCTGGAGGTGTGTGGATACCAAGAACTTGAGTGCCTGGGAGAGGAGGGTGGAGAGCAAGTTTCTTCCCTTTCTTTGGTCAGGTAAGCAGCTATAGAGTTCCTGGGCACCCAGTTACCTTCCAACGCAAACCTGAGTCCCTCTCTCAGCTTTATTCATTCTTAGTTGTGCCATGGGGGATCTTTTTTTATTTTTCTCTTTAGTAGAAGGATGTGGGATCCAATTCCCTCAAAAGGGACCAAACCTGGGCCTCCTGCATTGGGAGTACAGGGTCTTAGCTGCTAGACCACCAGGGAAGTCCCTTCCCCTACCCTTAATTTGTGGTCCCCTCTATCCACAGGAGTAGGGAATCTTTTCCACTCTCCCAGTTTTACCTACCATCGGTATGCTGTGTGCTTAGTCACTCAGTCATGCCCAATTCTTTGCAACCCTTTGGACTGGAGCCCACCAGGTTCCTCTGTCCATAGGGTTTTCCAAGCAAGAATACTGGAGTCGGTTGCCATTTTCCTTTTTTTCAGGGGATCTTCCGGACCCAGGGATTGAACTCGTGTCTCTTGTGTCTCCTGCACTACAGGCGGATTCTTTACCTGCTGATCCATCAGGGAAGAGCTGCATGCTAATGGATCCCAAATTAATAACTATAGTTACCCACCTTAAACACTTCTGAAGCAAAGAGAAGAAAAGAAAGGTAAGAAAGCAAGGAGAGAAGAGTGGACTCTCCAGGGCAGGCCGTGCAGCAGAGAAACTGCTCCTATCCCATGGAGCATCACATTGGGCCTGGCCTCCTGCTTCTCCATAAACCTGCTCCTCCACTTCTGCTCGCAGTTTCCTCTGTAGACACCTGCACTCCTCTAGCTGCCCAAAGAAGAAGTCTCAGACTCATTCTGTTTTCCACCACTGCTCTCAGAACCTTCCATCCAGGTAAACTCCAAGCTTGGCTGCTTTTACCAACAAGATTCCAATTCTCCCTTTTAGCCTGGATAACTCAAAAAAGTCTCTTTTAAAATACTGTGCATGCCTCTGGCCATGTGCCACCCTCAAACCCATCCCCAGAGAACCTGGAGAAACACAAAACTGACTCCATCAAGTGTGCGTGCTCAGCCGCTTCGGACGCATCTGACTCTTCGCGACCCCATGGACTATAGCCTGCCAGGCTCCTCTGCCCATGGGATTCTCCAGGTGAGAATTTCGGAGTGGGTTGCCAGTTCATTCTCCAGGGCACCTTCCTGACCCAGGGACTGAATCTGAGTCTCCTACGTCTCCTGCATTGGCAGGCGGGTTCTTTACCACTAGTGCCACCTGGGAAGCCCTGTCCCCATCACATCTGTAATCAAAACCCTTCATCAGCACCGTATCATCTAGAGGCCAAAGCCCCAGCTCCCTAACTCAGGCTCCCATGTAGCCTCTGCCCAATGCCCAGCCTCACCATCAGGGGCCCATACCTCAAGTGGTCTGGAAACTGCTCCTGAATTCCTGCTGTGCCTGAGTTATTTCTGACCTTGGTACTTCTGTCCGTCCCTGGCCCTGGCTAGTCTAGCGATCCATTCCCAGTACTTCTGTGATACTCTGTAACCTGGTACCCTTATAGGCTGCCTCATTCTTACTTATATATTTATTTCAAACTGAAGTATAGTTGATATATTTATTTTTAAGTGTTTTTAAATCTGGACTATTTCTAAAGTCTTCACTGAATTGGTTACTGTGGGGAAAAGTAATTATCTTATAATTAAAATAAATAACTTTTTTAGAAGTGAAAGTAAAAATGTTAGTTGTTCAGTCATGTCTGACTGATTCTTTGCAACCCCATGGACTGCAGCCAGCCAGGCACCTCTGTCCATGGGATTTGCCAGGCAAGAATACTAGAGTGGGAAAATGACTATACTACCCAAAGCAATCTACAGATTCAACGCAATCCCTATCAAGCTACCAATGGTATTTTTCATAGAACTAGAACAAACAATTTTACAATTTGTATGGAAATACAAAAAATCCTTGAATAGCCAAAGCAATCTTGAGAAAGAAGAACATAACTGGAGGAATCAATCTGCCTGACTTCAGACTATACTACAAAGCTACAGTCATCAAGACAGTATGGTACTGGCACAAAGGCAGAAATATAGATGAATGGAATAAAACAGAAAGCCCAGAGATAAATCCACACACCTATGGACAAAGGAGGCAAAAATATACAATGGAGAAAAGATAATCTCTTTAACAAGTGGTGATGGGGAAACTGGTCAACCACCTATAAAAGAATGAAACTAGAACACTTTTCTAACACCATACACAGAAACAAACTCAAAATGTATTAAAGATCTAAATGTAAGACCAGAAACTATAAAAATCCTAGAGCAAAACATAGGCAAACACCCTCTGATATAAATCACAGCAAGATCCTCTATGACTCACCTTCCAGAGTAATGGAAATAAAAGCAAAAATAAACAAATGGGATCTAATTAAACTTAAAAGCTTTTGCACAATGAAGGAAACTACAAGCCAGGTGAAAAGACAGCCTTCAGAATGGGAGAAAATAATAGCAAACAAAGGAAGTGACAAAGAATTAATCTCAAAAATACACAAGCAGATCATGCAGCTCAATAACAGAAAAATAAATGATCCAATAAAAAAAGGGGCCAAAGAAGTAAACAGACATTTCTCCAAAGAAGACATAGAGATGGCTAACAAACACATGAAGAGATGCTCAACATCACTCATTAACAGAGAAATGAAAATCAAAACCACAATGAGGTACCATTTCACGCCAGTCAGAATGACTGCTATCAAAAAGTCTACAAACAATAAATGCTGGAGAGGATGTGGAGAAAAGGGAACCCTCTTACACTGTTGGTGGGAAAGCAAATTAGTACAGCCACTATGGAGNCAAGCTAAAGGTGGCAGAGAAGAAAGATAAAGAGGGTCCCCAATGATGTCACTGAGCTGCCAGAACATCCTCGAGACCCCTTGGTTAAATAAACAAGTAATAGTCTTATAAGTTAAGCTGCTGCTACTCAAAATGGGATTCTCAGACTAGCAATATTGCCACCAACTGGGTCCCTGTTAGAAACGCAGAGTCCTGGGCCCACCCCAGCCCCCTGCATCAGCACCTGTAGTTTCACAAATTCCAAGTGATTCCCATGAACCTTCACGTTTGAGAAGCCCAGGTGGGAGTCACCTTTAGTTCCTAACTGACTCAGAATCCACAGAAAGAGCCAAGCTTCCTCGTCCATTTCTCCAGGAGTCCATCCTTCCCAGATGATTCTGTCAGGTACCAGGGACCCCTATTGTCCAAGTGTGCCCCAAAGTTTTCTGTTGTGTCCCCTGGATTTGGTGCATTTGTGAACCACAAAGCCTTAACCACCAAAACCAATATGACTTCATTAGTGTAATTTTAAAATAAGCCCTACGTTTCTGATCGAGCAAGTCCCAACCCCTTGCACATGTTCAAAATTTTCTTGCTACTCACAGCTTTTTCATCTTCTCTAGCACTTTTCAATCAGTTGTCACTTTCCTGATGAAATGCTGAACATTATTGCATTGAATTCACAGCTTTGGTTGAGAAGAACTGACATCTCAATGCTGATGCTTTTTGTTGATCAGTTTTAAATATGTTCTAATTTCAACTGTGATTTCTTTCCAACCCATAAATTTTAAAAAGTGATTAAAAAAATATACTGGGTCCGTGCGCGTGCACAGGGGGTGGACGACTCACCGCGCACGCGCCCCGCCCCACAACGTTGCCTGCGTGCGCGCGCCCGGCGACTGCCCGGTTCTTATAGGGCCCCGGGCGTCGGTTGCGCGGGGGACGGCGGGACAGGACATGGCGGCGGGTCAGATCGCGGCGTTGGGGCTCCTGCTGCTAAGCGCCCAGGGTGGCTTCGGGCCAGGGAGCAGGATCTGGACTAACATAGACAATAACGGCTCCAAAACGCGGCTCACCTGTGCCTTGGATCACACTGCCACTGAGATTGTGGGCCACCGCTGGGTGAAGGGGGGCAAGGTGCTAAAGGAGGACGCCCTGCCTGACCTGAAGACGGAGTATGAGGTGGACTCGCAAGACCGCTCAGGCCGGTACTCTTGCATCTTCCTTCCGGAGCACGCGGGCCGCACCGATCTGGAAGTGAGGGGACCCCCCAGCATCAAGGCCGTGAAGAAGTCAGAGCACGCCACAGAGGGGGAGACTGTGATCCTGGTCTGCAAATCGGACTCCTTCCCGCCGGTCATCAACTGGCTGTGGTACAAGGAGGGCGAGCCTGGGGACCAGGTCATCACCAACAGCACCCAGAGCAAGTTCTTCGTGGTCTCCTCAGAGAGCCGCACAGAGCTGCACATCCCCAGCGTGGACCTGAAGGAGGACCCCGGCAAGTACGTGTGCAGCGGCACCAGCTTGGAGGGCACCAGCCAGGCGGCCATCAGGTTGCGCGTGCGCAACCGCTTCGCTGCCCTTTGGCCCTTCCTGGGCATCGTGGCCGAGGTGCTTGTGCTGGTCACCATCATCTTCATCTACCAGAAGAGGCGGAACCCAGACGAGATCCTAGATGATGAAGACAGGCGCTGCTCCACTGAAGAGCAGTGGGAACCCCTTGAATGGCAAAGACAAGAATTTTCGCCAGAGGAACTACAGCTGAGAGGACCAGGATGAGTCTACAGGCAGCGCAGAGAACAGCCCCAGGCTCTTCCCTCTCTGGAAACTCCCCAGCGAAAGCAGACCGTGTTGTACCTTCAGACTATACATTTTCTCTCCTTTTTTAAAAACTGAAGTAGAGTTTTCTGTGTGTAGAAGTCTGCTCCTTAGGGCCTTTGCTTTTCTTGTTTAAACATCTCGTGAGCACCCCAGGCCTCATGAGGTTTGTGTAAGGCTCCTGCTGCATACCCCCCACCCCACTGGTCCCCTGGGGTATTGGTGTCCTGATCTATTCACAGGGCAGGGGTGAAGGCTCCTGCCCCAGGTCCACCTCTGAGGNGGCAGGTCAGGTGGTCTGGTATTCCCATCCCTTTCAGAATTTTCCACAGTTTCTTGTGATCCACATACTCAAAGGCTTTGGCATAGTCAATAAAGCAGAAATAGATGTTTTTCTGGAACTTTCTTGCTTTTTCGATGATCCAGCGGATTTGGCAATTTGATCTCTGGTTCCTCTGCCTTTTCTAAAACCAGCTTGAACATCTGGAAGTTCACGGTTCATGTATTGCTGAAGCCTGGCTTGGAGAATTTTGAGCATTACTTTACTAGCATGTGAGATGAGTGCAATTGTGTGGTAGTTTGAGCATTCTTTGCATTGCCTTTCTTTGGGATTGGAATGAAAACTGACCTTTTCCAGTCCTGTGGCCACTGCTGAGTTTTCCAAATTTGCCGGCATGTTGAGTACAGCACTTTCACAGCGTCATCTTTCAGAATTTGAAATAGCTCAATTGGAATTCTATCACCTCCACTAGCTTTGTTTGTAGTGATGCTTCCTGAAGCTCACTTGACTTTCAATCACAGATCACAACACAATGAGATTAGAAGTGAACCACAAAAAAAAACTATAAAAAAATACAAACAGGAGGAAGCTAAACCATATGTTACTAAACAAACAATAGATCACTGAATAAATAAAAAAAAGAAATAAAAAAAAATGCCTAAAGAAAAAGGAGAATGAAAGCACAATGATCCAAAACCTATGGGATGCCGAAAAAGCAGTTCTAATACAGAAGTTTAGAGCAATACAATTTTAACCTCAAGAAACAAGAAAAATGTCAAATAAACAACCTAACCTTACAACTAAGATAATTAAAGAGTAAACAAAACCTAAAGTTAGTAGAAGGTAAAAATCATAATGATCAGAGCAGAAATAAATGAAATGGAGACAAAGAAAATAATAGGAAAGAACAATGAAACGAAATGCTGATTCTCTGAAAAGATAAACAAATTTGATAAACCTTTATCCAGAGTCAGCCATCAAGAAAAAAAAAAGGAGTAAACTCAAATCAATACAGTGGGAAATGAAAATGAGAAGTGACAACTGTCACCACAGAAATGCTATGGATCATAAGAGATTACTACAACCAACTACATGCCACTAAAATAGACAACATGGAAGAAATGGACAAATTCTTAGAAAGATAGAGCTTCTCAAGACTGAACCAGAAACAAAACAGAAAATATGAACTGACCAATCAAAGAACTGAAATTGAAACTGTCATTAAAAAAGAAACTTCTAACAAACAAAAGTCAAGGACTGGATAGCTTCACAGGTGAATACTATCAAACATTTAGAGAAGAGCTAACACCTATCCTTCTGAAACTGTTCCAAAAATTGCAAAGGAAAGAAAACTCACAAACTCATTCTATGAGGCCACCATCAGCACAATACCAAAACCAGACAGACACCATAAGAAAAGAAAATCACTGATGAACACAGATGCGAAAATCTTCAACAAAATCCTAGCAAACAGAATCTGACAACACATTAAAAGGATCATACATCATGACCAAGTGGGATTTATCCCAGGAATGCAAGGATTCTTCAGTATACACAAATCAATCAATTTGATACACCATTTAAGATTAAAAACCATATAGATGCAGAAAAATATTTTGACAAAATTCAGTACCCATTTATGACAAAAACTCTCCAGAAAGTGGGCATAGATTGAATATACCTCAATATAATAAACACCATATATGTCAAACCTTCATCTAACATCATACTCAATGGTGAAAAGTTGAAAGCATCTCCTCTAAAACCACAAGACAAGGATGTCCACTCTCAACCAATTTTATTAAACACAGTTTTGGAAATCCGAGTTACAGAAATCAGACAAGAAAAATAAAGGGAATTCAAATAGTAAAAGAAGAAGTTAAACTTTTCACTGTTTGCAGAAGACATGATACTATACGTAGAATATCTTAAAGATTCTACCAAAAAACTACTAGAGCTCATCAATGAATGTGATAAACCTGCAGGTTACAAAATTAATACACAGAAATCTACTGCATTTCTATATACTAACAATGAAAGATGAGAACAAGAAATTCAAGAAAACAATCCCATTTATCACTGCATAAAATACTTAGGAATAAACTTACCTAAAGAGACAAAGGCCTGTATTCTGAAAACTGTAAGATGCCAGTGAAAGAAACTGAAGACACAAACATAAGGAAAAAATGTACCATGTTCATGGAATGGAAATATCAATATCATCAAAATGACTATACTACCCAAGGCAATCTACAAATCCAATGCAATCCCTCTTAAATCACCAATGGCATTTTCCAAAGAATTAGAACACAAAATCTTAAATTTTGTATAGAGACACAAAAGACCCCAAATGGCCAAAGCAATCTTGAGAAAGAAAAACAGAGCTAGAGGAATTGGGTTGTTGACTTCAGACTATATTACAAAACTATAGTAATCACAACAGTATGGTACTGGCACAAAAAATAGAAAAATCGATCAATATAACAGGATAGAAAGCCCAGAAATAAACCCATGCATCTATATCAATTAATCTATGACAAAGGGGATGACTATACATTGGTAAACAGACAGTCTCTTCAACAAATGATGTTGGAAAAAATGGACAGCTACATGTCAAAAAATAAAATTAGGTCATTCTTTAACACATACACAAAAAACCTCAAAATGGATTAAAGACCTAAATGTGAGACCAGACAGAATAAAACTCCCAAAGGAAAATATAGGCAGAATACTCACTGACATAAGTCTCAGCAATATCTTTTTCATTCCATCTCCCACAATAATGGAAATTAAAACAAATATAAACAAACGGGATCTAATTAAACTGAAAAGGTTTTGCACAGCCAAGAAAATCATAAACAAAGTGAAAAGACAACCCCAGACTGGGATAAAATATTTGCAAATAATGTGACTAACAAGGGTCTCTAAAATGTACAAATAGCTCATGAGGCTTAATGTCATCAAAGCAAACAACCAAACAAAAAAATGGGCAGAAGACCTAAAGAGATGTTTCTCCAAAGAAGACATACAGATGCCAACAAACACATTAAAAGATGTTCAACATCACTTGGTTATTAGAGAAATGCAAATCAAAAATACAATGAGATTACTTCACACAAGTCAAAATGGCTATTATCAAAAATCCACATTAAAATGTTGATGGGAATATAAACTGGTACAGCCCTAATGGAGAACAGTATGGAGGTTCCTTAAAAGACTAAAAGTAGCATCTGGTCTCATCACTTCATGGCAAATAGATGGGGAAACAAAGGAAACAGTGACAGACTTATTTTCTTCAGCTCCAAAATCACTGCAGATGGTAACTGCAGCCATGAAATTAAAAGACGCTTGTTCCTTGGAAGAAAAAGCTATGACAAAGCTAGACAGCATATTAAAAAGCAGAGACATTACTTTGCCAACAAAGGTCCACATAGTCAAAGCTATAGTTTTTCCAGCAGTCAAGTATGGATCAGAGAAGGCAATTGCACCCAACTTCAGTACTCTTGCCTGGAAAATTCCATGGACGGAGGAGCCTGGTAGGCTGCAGTCCATGGGGTTGCTAAGAGTTGGACATGACTGAACGACTTCATTTTCACTTTCATGCACTGGAGAAGGAAATGACAACCCACTCCAGTATTCTTGCCTGGAGAATCCCAGCGACGGGGCAGCCTGGTGAGCTGCTGTCTATGGGGTTGCACAGAGTTGGACATGACTGAAGAGACTTAGCAGCAGCAGCAGCATGTATGGATGTGAGAGTTGGACCATAAAGAAGGCTGAGTGCTGAAGAATTGATGCTTTTGAACTGTGGTGTTGGAGAAGACTCTTGAGAGTCCCTTGGACTGCAAGGAGATTAAGCCAGTCAATTCTAAAGGAAGTCAACCCTGAATATTCATTGGAAGGACTGATGCTGAAGTTGAAGCTCCAATACATGGGTCACCTGATATGAAGAGCAGATTCATTAGAAAAGACCCTGATGCTGGGAAGGATTGAAGGAAGGAGGAGAAGGGGATGACAGAGGATGAGACAGTTGGATGGCATCACCAACTCGGTGCACATGAGTTTGAGCAAGCTCTTACAGATGGTGAAGGACAGGGAAGCCTGGCATGCTGCTGTCCATGGGGTTGCTCAGAGACATGACTGAGCAACTGAACAACAGCAACAACAGAGCTACTACAGTCTCACTACAGTCTCACTGACCCTACAGTCTCACTCCTAGGCATATATCGAGAGAGACACATGGTCTGAAAGGATACATGCACCTCGACCTTCCCTGCAGCACTGTTTACAACAGCCAAGACATGGAAACAACATAACTGTCTGTTGATAGAGGGATGGATAAAGATCATGTGGTACATGTATACAGTGGACTACTACTCAGCGATTACAAATAATGAAATAATGTCACATGCAGTGACATGGATGGACCTAGAGACTGTCATATTGAGTGAAGTAACTCTGACAGAGAAGAAGAAATATCATATGACATCCCTTATATGAATCCAAAAAGAAATGATACAAATGAACTTTACAAAACAGAAACAGACTCACAAAGTTAAGGAAAAATTTATGGTTGCCAGTGGGGTAAGGACGGGGTAAGGGATGGTTAGGGAAGTTGGGATTGACATGTACACATTGCTGTATTTAAGATGGATAACCAACAAGGTCCTACTGTACAGCACAGAGAACTCTTCTCAGTGTTATGTGGAGGCCTGGATGGGAGGGGAGTTTGTGGGAGAATGGATACACGTATATGTTATGGCTGAGTCCTTTTACTATCCACTTAAAACTACCACAGCATTGTTAATTGACTTTCAAAAAAAATAAAGGCCAAGAAACAACAAAGTCATGTTGCAGAACATGTTGTCCTATTGTATAAAACAAGTAACTGAATAGGACAGACAGCCCATAAACAGACCACATAGAAATATAAAAATAGATGGCAGGTCTATCCTCTTGCTAGATATTGCTAGGATGACTGGATATCCATGCAGTAAAACATAAAACTTCATCTGTATCTCATAATAAACAGTAAAATCTCCTGTGTATCTCACAACCTATAGTAAAATCAATTATAAAAATTAGCTGAAAAACAAAACAATAAGACTTTTAGAAGATAACAGAGGATCTCCTTCCATGATCTTTCAATAGAAAAGTATTTCCTAAAATGTAATTCCACCCTATTTCTTGACAAGAGTGGTAATTAGTTACATAATTGGTCATATATTTGAATTTATGTACTTTTCTGAATTATATTTCATAATTAGAAAGATTAAAAATGTTTAAAAGGCAAATATTTTAGAATTAAAATAATATGAAAATCTCTAGTATATATTTAGAATTAAAATGATACAAAATTAGAAAATTACTTACTGGTTTTTGAAGTACAATGGGGTGATCAGGCAGAAAGTCTGGTTTTTTCCTGCAGATGGAAACACTTGAGAGCTTCAACAGGAAATCTCTGCTGTATTTGATTCTCTCTGTAGATATGGAACATCAAACGTAATGTTATAAAGCAGTCTCTCAAAACACCTTTGACTCATTTCTTACTGAATGCCAGTTATCAGTCCATTATTTTGTAAAATAATAAGTAGTCTTTACATAAAAGAGAAGGGAGGGGAAAAAACTCTGACAAACATTTACTGCCTCCAATTTTCCTTTTACATGGAAACAGCCAATGAACCATGGAAAAATTTCAGAAAATTGGAAGTGCATGGCTTCTTTAATCTGGTTATTCACAAGGAGTAGAGAAATCTTATAAAATATAGCAGGTATAATACCTATTGGGCAATTCATATCCTGCCAAAATGGAACTCTAATAAGCCTACCTTTATATTTTTGCATTAACTTTGAAAAATTTATATAATCAACATGAATTCAAGAAACATCTATTGTATACCTACTGTAAATCAAGGACTATTTGAGGTAATGGTGAAAAAGCTACAAGATAGGATCCTTAACTTTAAGGGAAGAATAATTGAAATATCTGCAGATTTCTCATCAGAGACTACCACCATCTTGGTCTATATTAGACATTTGCTGGGCCAGAAATAGTGGAGCTGTAATTTTTAAAATGCTAGCAGAAAAGGATTGGCAACCGAGATTTCTGTATTGTGAAATAATAGAAAAAATATATACTACTCTGATTTCTTGTACAGAGATTCTTTTCCTTGTAATTTCCTAAGTGTTAAGAAAACTAAGAGCATCTTTTGTTCTAATATTTGTTACTTGACTCTGGGTTCCTAACACAGAGCTCCTAAATTCCTTAAAATTTTCTGGGTGATTTGGTCTTCTGTTCTAATGAGATGATTCTTGGTGGGATCCTGGGTAGTGGTTGGTCAGCTGGAAGACAAAGCAATGATGAGAAGCATGGACCTTTCAGCCACACTCCTACATCCTCTGAAGGGGACAGGGGTTGGAGACTGAGTTAAAGATAGATTGTGCCTATGTGATGAAGCGTCCAAAAAAAAATCCCCAAATTACAAGGTTTGGGGGCTTCCCTGGTGGCTCAGTATTAAAGAATCCACCCATCATTGTAGCAGATGTGGGTCTGATCCTAATCCAGGAAGATCCCACAGCCCGCAGAGCAACTAAGCCCGTGCACAGCTATTGAGTCTGTGCTCTACAGACCGGGAGCCACAGCTGCTGAAGCCCGTGCACCACAGAGCCCGTGCTCAGCAACAAGAGAGGCCCTGCAACCAGAAGCCCATGCACTGCAACTTGAGAGTAGCCCATGCTTGCCGTAAATAGAGAGAAGCCCATGCAACAGTGAAGACCCAGCACAGTGAAAAACAAATAAATGAAAATTTAAAAACAAACCTGTTTAAGAAAAAAAGTGCAGGCTTTGGAAAGTTTCCAGGTGAGTGAACACATCCATATACCAGAAGAATGGTATTATCAAATCTGTGGGAAAGAAACTCTTGCACTTTGGTCCCTTCAAGACTTTGCTTCATGTATCTATTTGGCTGTTCAGTTGTTTTCATTTTTAAAAATTTTGTGGTTTTAAACTGGAGGATAATTATGTTACAGTATTGTGATGGTTTCTGCCGTATATCAACACACGAATCAGCCATAAGTATACCTGTGTCCCGTCCCTCGTAAACCTCCTCCCCACCTCCATTCCCATCCCACACCTGTAGGTTGTCACTGGCCATGGGTGCTGGGTTCCCTGCATCAAACAGCACGTTCCCACTGGCTGTCTATTTTACATATGGCAATGTGTATGTTTCAATGCTACTCTCCCATATCATTCCACCCTCTCCTTCCCCCACTGTGCCAAAAAATCTGTCCTTAAAAAAACTTGGCTTAAAACTCAATTTTCAAAAAACTAAGACCATGGCATCCAGTCCCATCACTTCACGGCAAATAGATGGGGAAACAATGAAAACAGTGACAGACTTTATTTTGGGGGGCTCCAAAAATCACTGCAGATGGTGACTGCAGCCATGAAATTAAAAGACACTTGTTACTTGGAAGAAAAGCTATGACCAACCTAGACAGCACATTAAAAAGCAGAGACATTATTTTGCCAATAAAAAGTCCGTCTAATCAAGGCTATGGTTTTTCCAGTAGTCATGTATGGATGTGATGAGTTGGACCATAAAGAAAGCTGAGCACTGAAGAATTGATGCTCTTGAACTGTGATATCGGTGAAGACTCTTGAGAGTCCCTTGGACTGCAAGGAGATCCAACCCATCCATCCTAAAGGAAATCAGTCCTGAATATTCATTGGAAGGACCGATGCTGAAGCTGAAACTCCAGTACTTTGGCCATCTGATGCAAAGAACTGATTCATTTGAAAAGACCTTGATGCTGGGAAAGATTGAAGGTGGGAGGAGAAAGGGACAACAGAGGATGAGATGGTTGGATGGTATCACCAACTTGATGGACATGAGTTTGAGTAAACTCCGGGAGTTGATGGACAGGGAAGCCTGGCGTGCTGCAGTCCATACAGTCACAAAGAGTCAGACATGACTCTGTACATTTATAATGGCTGATGGTTGCATGACACTGTACATTTATAATGGCTTAAATGATGAGTTTTACTTCAAGAAAAAAAGATGAAAAAAGAAACCTAAGAAATGCAAAGAGGATGTCTCCAGACAAAAACAGTAAAATTCATTCCAAGACAACAGCTTTATAGTAGTACTGAAGAGAAATTAATCCATACTGTAACTGGATAATGGAGTAGTCTAAAAGAAAAGTCATCTCCGGGGAAAAAAATACCAATTCATACATTTTACCATAAGGAAAATATAGATAAGTACGGCAGAGTTGCTGGAGCAATTGATGGGCAAAATTAACAATAGTTACATAGAAAAACAAGGTGAACATGAGCTCCAGAAAAAAGGATGGATTTTATGAAACAGGTATGTACTTTTCAGCTGCTGCTACTGCTGCTAAGTTGCTTCAGTTGTGTCCAACTCTGTGTGACCCCATAGACGGCAGCCCACCAGGCTCCCCTGTCCCTGGGATCCTCTAGGCAAGAATACTGGAGTGAGTTGTCATTTTCTTTTCCAATGCATGAAAGTGAAAAGTGAAGTCGCTCAGTCGTGTCCAACTCCTAGTGACCCCATGACTGCAGCCTACCAGGCTCCTCTGTCCATGGGATTTTCCAGGCAAGAGTCCTGGAGTGGGCTGTCATTGCCTTCTCCACTTTTCAGCTAAGCTACTGCAATTACACAGCTATATATAATATAAAGAGTGATGATACTCTAACTGAAACTTCAGTAACTATATGGTGGAGAGGGGGTAGATAGAAGGGCTGAAGAAATGAGGGGACTGATGTGGAAGATATAATGTCTCATCTTCCAAAAGAGGTTGTCAAAATATAATATAGAAATGAGAAATATAGAAATAATTTAAATATTTTATTTAGAATATGGAGTTAAGTACTAGAAGAAAATGTTAACAGGGTTTAATTACATGTAAATTACATATATAGATTGGTTGACAAAATTTGGAAGCCACATTAATGAAAAACCTCTATTTTATTAAAAAGTAGCTGATGTGGGAGAGACTATCAGTTTTCCCCAAGAGCAGCTCTTCCTTTCTGCTTCAATGATAAAGTTAGCTGGTTGCAGAGCTAAAGATTACATTTTCCAGTCTGCTTTGTATAGCATGACTAAGTTCCAGCCAACGAGACATTAAGTGGAAGTTATATACGCAACCTCTGAGTCATAGTTTTAAGAAACTTCTTCCTCCCTACTTCCTTCCAGATGGCTAGAAAGAGAATGTGATGGCCAAAGCAGAGGCATTCATCTTCGGCATCAAGATGGAAGCCACATATTAAAGATGGTAAAACCAAGGACAGTTTAATACTGGGGCTAGCAACAATTTCACAGAACAGAATTAATATACCAGCTTAAAATTTTACGTATTACAGAAGATATAGAAATAAACTTCTATCTTGCTTGTCACTGTAATGATAGTCTGTTTAGAGCAGTCAAACCTATAATTTGTAATACAGAGAAATCAACCGAAAGAGTATAATAAAATTTCTAATGTACATAAGGTTTTCAGGTAAGCAAATATTAACTTTACATGAATGCTAAGAATCTCTTATGAAAGTTGGTAATATGGTAAAAATTTACCTTTTTTAACTGGAGAATGATGTTGTTGTTCACTAAGACCTTGAGAAAAGGCTTGCATTCCATTGTTCTTACACTATTGATAGAAGAAAAAAAATACACTTTTTATCTAAGGTTTTAAAATTTTATATAACACTTTGTTTTTAATCCATTTTGAGTTTATTTTTGCACATGTTGTTAGGAGTATTATAATTTCATTCTTTTACGTGCAGCTGTCCAGTTTTCCCAGCACCATTTATTGAAGACTGTCTCTTCTCCACTGCATAGTCTTGCCTCCTTTGTTACAGATTCGGTGACTACTGGTGCCTGGGCTTATCTCTGGCCTTTCTAACCTGGCCCATTGATTTGTATTTCTGTTTTTGTGACAGTACAATACTGTTTTGATGACTACAGCTTTGTAGTATAGTCTGAAGTCAGGGTGCTTAATTTTTCCAACTCCATTTTTCTTTCTCAAGATTGCTTTGGCTATTTGGGTCTTTTGTGTTTCCATANTTTCTAACCTGGCCCATTGATTTGTATTTCTGTTTTTGTGACAGTACAATACTGTTTTGATGACTACAGCTTTGTAGTATAGTCTGAAGTCAGGGTGCTTAATTTTTCCAACTCCATTTTTCTTTCTCAAGATTGCTTTGGCTATTTGGGTCTTTTGTGTTTCCATACAAATTGTGTGTGTTAGTTAACGTGGTTGTGGTAATCATATCACAATGTATATTAAATCATCAGGTCGGATACCTTTAAAACAAACCATGTTGTATAGCCTAAGTGTATTCAATTTGTATTTGTCAACATATCTAAATAACATTGAAGAACAGTAAATTTATTCTATCATACCTACACATATTAATCACTGAAATTGGAGATAATTTCAAATCTTTCATAGTATTTAAGAAAATACACCTACTAAAATTTTCTAAAGTGTCTTATCTCATTTAATTGTCATAGTCTTACAAGGAAATAAGGCAACCATTATGATCACCATACTACAGGCAAGGGAAATCAAGACAAAAAGTGTTTAGTAACAAATCCCAAAGTATACAGGTAAGAGGTAGTTGAGATAGCTTCTGAAACTGATGGCTACTGTACATAGTTATTAAGGATGTGCATCTAAAGGGGCACCACTCACAGCATGGACATGGCAGATTTCCTTCCAGATGGCAGCAAAGTATCTTATTTTAACAAAATCTGCATTTTTGTATAAATTTCTGTTCCTCTTCTAATTCTTGTAAAGGCACCAAGTGGGTAGCAGTAGACTTTTAAAACCCACTCATTTGTCAAAAACAGAGTGCTTATTATATGACTGACACTGTGCTTTGTATTGGGAATACAAAGATGAACATGACATCCCAGGATTCATTTTTGGAGGACTCACAAACTAAAAGGTAGGCAGAAAAATAAAGTAGTAAATTGCAATAAAACTTGAGAAGTTTTTTAAATAAAGATACACAGAAAGTGCAATGGGAGAAAGGGGCATTAAATCTGACTTAGACATTTCAGGAAAGGCTTTACATAGAAATGATGCATAACAATATAGGGTTAATACAAGTTAGAACTGGATGATGACTGAAAAAATGTATGTTTATTGAAGAAAAGCAGCCTTGAGCTGGAAAGCATGGTACTAAACAGCTAGTTTAGGGGATGAAAAAAGTTGAATAGGCTTGAGTAAAGCAAAATAAACACCAGGCTTTTTCCCCCAAGGCAAGGCATTTTGCAATGTGCAGTAAAATACCCCATCTGCATGCCCAGGTATTCTACTGAGCCTCCAATTTTCCAGCAAAAATGTTTCCAGCCCCTCTCATTCATCTCACACAAATGCACACCACTGAGATAAAGGAAGGAGAACAGGAAGAGACAAATTCATCTCAACATCCATTTCAAGGTGAAAATTTAAAGAGGAAGATTTATAAACAATATCAAAAGACAAAATCTAAACAGGAAAAATACTCTTAAAGAGCTAATTTCTGTAGTATGAAAGAGCTCCCAGGAAACAATGGAGTCTATAAAAAAATAATGGGCAAAGGCTTTGAATTGGTAAATACAGATGAAAGGAAATTCATATTACTCTTAAACAGATCAAAAATGGCCACAAATTCTTGACATTTTCTCATCTTTCCATCGAATCTAAGCAAGATCCGTGACTGCTCAAGACCAATCTAAAAATGACAGGCTAAAAAATGACAATCTAAAAATGACAGGCTGGTTTCCAGGCTTTAGTCTTGAAGCCCAGACATTGTGCTGTGAAGAGCCCAAGCCCTTTGGAGAGGCCATTTGTAGGGGCTACCTCCAGTCTACGGGGGCAGCTAAACTCTAAACCAAGAGCCAGTATCAACTACCAGCCATGTGAGTGAGCCATCGGGCCATCCAATCCCGTCAAGACTTTAAAGCACTCCACACCTAGACGCTATCTGACTGCAACCACATTATTGAGAAATGGCCACCGAAACCCACTAAGGCCACAGACCCATGAAAGATAATAATAATGAGTTGTTAAGTCAATGTTTTCAAGTAATTGTTGTGAGGTAATAACAAAAAAAAACCAGACTAAAAGAAGTTGTTCAGGCACAAGGAAGGTAATGCCAGATATAAACATGGATTTACATAAAGAAATTAAGAATGCTGGAAAAGGAATAAATGAAGGTTAAATAAAATTCATTCTTATATTTTAAAAAATTATTTATTTATTATTATTTTTTCACTCAAAGCATTATATTTCAATTGGGTCAATACAAGGAAAAGAAAGCACAAGCAAGAAAACAAGCAAACAATTTATATTTCCATCACATTGTATGTAACTGCAGCTGCCAAGGCTGAACATACTCGTAACTTATGCCCTAGTAGGTACATACTTAGGTAAATTTCTTTTTTTTTCCCATAATTTAATTAAAAAAATTTTTTTATCTATTTATTTTACTTTACAATACTGTATTGGTTTTGCCATACATTGACATGAATCCACCACAGGCGTTTAAAAGATAGTATCAGTTCAGTTCAGTTCAGTTGCTCAGTCGAGTCCGACTTAGTGACCCCATGAATCGCAGCATGCCAGGCCTCCCTGTCTATCACCAACTCCCTAAGTTCACTCAGACTCATGCCCATTGAGTCAGTGTTGCCATCCAGCCATCTCATCCTCTGTCGTCCCTTTCTCCTCCTGCCCCCAATCCCTCCCAGACTCAGACTCTTTTCCAATGAGTCAACCCTTTGCATGAGGTGGCCAAAGTACTGGAGTTTTAGCTTTAGCATCAGTCCTTCCAAAGAAATTCCAGGGCTGATCTCCTGGTTGGATCTCCTTGCAGTCCAAGAGACTCTCAAGAGTCTTCTCCACACCACAGTTCAAAAGCATCAGTTCTTCGGCACTCAGCTTTCTTCACAGTCCAACTCTCACATCCATACATGACCACTGGAAAAACCATAGCCTTGACTAGANTATCCAAAATTAAGTTCATTACTTTCACTCCAAAGATGTCCCTCCTGTTTTATTCCTTAAATTTATCTAAGTTAGAGCCCCTCACCATAATCAGTTTCTAATTCCATTCTACTACCAAAATATCACTCAGATCTATTTCTTTACTCAGATCTATTTTCTTTACTCCTACCACTACTCTTTTAGTCCCCTAGTAGTTCCTACTGTATCTTCCTGAACACCTAGTCTGATTTAATTACATACTGCCTTTCCCTATGTACCTCTGTACCCGAGACAAAATTAATATGGCCACATCATGGCACTTGGAGAACACTGTACTATACAATATACTAAACTATGATGGCTAATTTGTCTTCCATACTAGCAAAAGTGAGGGACAGAGTCTTCTCAAGGTGAGGAACAATATTTTCATTTCTTCTGTGTCCCTTGCAACTAACTCAGTTCTTGGACTGGATCCAAAGTAGGTGGAAAACAAGCATTTGCTGAACAAATGGGAGAATACAGCTTCTTCTCTCTCCAAATTATGATCCCTTTACATACATATCTGCTTCAAAAACTTTAGTTCCCCATCACCTGCTGAATTATTAATAATAGAAACATGAACCAACATCCACGTTTCATGCACAGTAAACCATTAACTATGCCACATTATTTAATATTCAGAACAACTTTATAAATCAGGCACTATTAATAGAGCTCGGGTCTTGGATCAGCCTGTTAAGTCACTTCAGTCGTGTCTGGCTGTGCAACCCCATAGGTGGCAGCCCACCAGGATCCCCCATCCCTGGGATTCTCCAGGCAAGAACACTGGAGTGGGGTGCCATTTCCTTCTCCAATGCATGAAAGTGAAAAGTGAAAGTGAAGTCGCTCAGTCGTGTCTGACTCTCAGCGACCCCATGGACTGCAGCCCACCAGGCTCCTCTGTCCATGGGATTCTCCAGCCAAGAGTACTGGAGTGGGGTGCCACTGCCTTCTCCGTTGGGTCAGCCTACCTGGGTTCTTATCATAGCTCTACCACCTAGTTATATAATTATGGAAAACAATAACCCCTACCTCCTAGATTTGAGGACTACACAAGAAAATCTGTATAAATCATTAGCACAGTGCCCGCTACATCTTAAGAGTTCAATAAATGTTAGTTTTATAATTTTTTAAACCTCATTTTCCAGATATGCTTAGAGAAATTAGGTAATTTGCCCCAGGACATGAGTCTAGAAAGTGGCATATATGCTCATCCCCATACACAGGGTGAACACTCTCCAGTCAAGCTAGCTCCTTCCTCTCTTTCCACCCCTGACACAGGCAGAACTGTCCAGGTTTCATTAAGTACCCTTCTTATGTGTTCACAGAGCACCCTTGTACCCTCTTCCAGTGTGGTATTTATTACATTAGCTGACTTTAAAATCATAGCTCCATCACTTTCCCTAAGAGCCAGCACAGCAACTAATATACAGCATCTCTCTAAGAGCTGCCACAGTGTCTAATATACACTACATGTTCAATAAATTGTTGAATTCATAAATGTTATTATGTTTCACCATTTATCTATAAACTCAGGTTTTCTGGTGTTCCCTCACTCTTTCGGCTACTCTTCTTCTTTCAACACTAACATTAAATAAAATAGTTCATGTCAAGGTCTCTGTGTGGGCTTACTCACTCAGTCCTGTCTGACTCTCTGCAACCCCATGGACTGGAGCCACTAGGCTCCTTTGTCCATGACATTCTCCAGGCAAGAATGCTAGAGTGGGTTGCCATGCCCTCCTCCAGGGGATGTTCCCAACCCAGGGATTGAACCCAGGTCTCTCACATTGCAGGTGGATTCTTTACCATCTGAACCATGAGGGAAGCCCCAAAATACTAGAGTGGGTAGCCTACACCTTCTCCAGGCGAACTTCCTGACCCAGGAATCCAACCGGGGCATCACACGTTGTAGGCAGATTCTTTACCAGCTGAGCTACCAGGGAAGCTCAGATGAAGCTCACATCAAGTTCTCTAGCGTCTAACAAACGGGTGATAGTAAAATAACAAGAATAGTAACAACAATATTGATTTTCTTTCTTTTTCCAGTGGCCCATATTGTAATTTGACCATTAATTTTTCTAAAATATATCATATAAAAAAATCTATTATAAGCCTAATTGATTAGACAATTGAAGTAAAAAAAAAACTGACTTTGTATATCTTAGTAGCTACAACACAATCAGTTTTACTAAATACATCTATAAATTTAAATGCCTCCTATTTAATGAAAATTTTCTGATGTTTGAATGGATCAAAAGTTTTCCAAATTTTGATGCCTATCAAGATGAAGTCAAAAGTGAAACTCCACCAGATTTTCACTTAATTTTCCAGAATCTGATTGTAACCATATGGTCTTGAGCAGAAGTTGGTCTAAGTGATTTTCCCTAAGTATAAAATGCAGTTAATCACTTTACACACCAAAGAAATGCTTTCACCTAATTCCTTTGGACACAATTCAAGCGTTGAAGTCATAAATTTATACACAACCTCTCAAAGTTAGCAATGATAACTAAGCACAAAATAGTTACTTTTTCTTGAAGCTTGGAGACAAGCAAATCTGACGCAAAGAGCTGATTCATTGGAAAAGACCCTAATACTGGGAAAGACTGAAGGCAGGAGAAGGGGACGACAGAAGATGAGATGGTTGGATGGCATAACTCAACGGACATGAGTTCAAGCAGACTCGGGGAGACAGAGGACAGGAGAGCCTGGCGTGCTGCAGCCCATGGGGTTGCAAATAGTCAGACATGAGCAACTGAACAACAACAACCCAAGTTAGCACCCATCTAGATTTGTAATGGGTATGTTAACTAGTATTTCAGCATGGTGATTAACAACCTTCTAAACAAAACTAATGCTGTATGTATTTGTTGACATTACAACTTTGATATAATAGGAAACAAAAAAAGTATATGAAGAAAAAAATACACTTTATTGATTGAATATTTTCTATGTGAAAGAGATATTTTAACATGGACCTAAAAGCAATCTAATATTTCATTATTTAATATGTATCCTAACCATTTAAATTAGGACCCTAATGTCAATACTAGTAGTAGTAACTTTCCATCCTATTCCCCATGAAAAGACTACAATAGACTACTTTGGCACACACTTTTTTTTCATTGCTCAGCTGAAATTGAGTTGGTAGGTTGTAAAGTGTATTCCAATTGCTGAGCAAAGCAAATCCACAGTATTCAAACTAGGGATTTTCAAGAGTTTAGGAGTTACAGAACTATTATATGAGTTTGCAATACAAGAAATAAACAACAGAAAAAACTCACCAAAGATATTTCTGTACCCACCTCCCCTTTCCCCTTTCAATCTGTAGTCGGAAAACTACTACAAATTGAGAGGCCTGGCGGGCTACAGTCCATAGCGTCGCAAAGAGTTGGACACGACTGAAGCAATTTAGCAAGCATGCACTCTTTCAATTTGTAGTAGGGAAACTACAGCAAAGGCTCCAGATATATAAATTCACATCTCATACAACATTCTATTCAATATGATTTTTAAAAAATAAACTATGCCTGCATAGAGACTGTGATATTATAGGAAATAAGTTTGGGATGCATACTACATAACAGCATCATATCGTAAACAGTGTTATTAATGGAAAGGGAAGTACTTACCTTATATAATAAATAAGCAATTATTATTGTAAAACTGATCAAGCATCATAAAGGACAGGGCTCCACAAACCAAAGCTTCTTTTTAATTCTTATTTAAGAATTAATTCTCCTAAAAATTAATTCTTAATTCGCTTTAATTTTAATTGTGTTAAAGACAGCTGAACTAAAAAATCAGTATGTAAAATAACTTCAGTCTTCAGCAAACTTTAATGTAGAATTCCAAAAGTTTCCTTTGAAGCTACTGGTCCTACCTAGTGTAGGCATTTATGATATCAAATGTTGCAAAGAATAGGTGTAAAAAAACATAATCTTACCTACACCACCGGGTAGCAAGTAGTGGGTCTGTCATACAGTTGTCTTTGAAATGTAAATATATATATATATAGAACATTTTGATCCAATCTCAAAAATTCATAATATTAACTAACACATGCTGAGAAATGGTTATTAAAGTTTTTTTTTCAAGTTCACACATATTTAACAAATCATCTTAAAAGGCCAAGTGATATGTTGAGGTAGGTTCCTTCTAGGCCCATTTTTTAAAGAATTTTAATCATGAATGGGAGCTGACTTTTGTCAAAGGCTTTTTCGCATCTATTGAGATAATCATATGGTTTTTATCTTCCAATTTGTTAAAATGGTGTATCACACTGATTTAAGGCCAAGTGATATGAACAGAACACTGGTTTGCACTGTATCACTGCTATTCTACATCTAGAATACTAACTATATCTTAGATTATTTCTTTGAAAAAAATACATGTTGAACTAAATATGAATCCTAAGGGCCCACCAACTCTGAAATTATAAATCAACCTGAAATTTTCTAGAATATAGTACCATAATAAGCATATATAATGATCAGATGGGGCACAATTTCATTATCCAATATATGCTTTTCTTTTTTTAGTTAAAACTTCATTTTTATGAGATCTTACTACATATTAAATGCTTTACATATACTACCTCATTTAATTTTAAGCCATACATTAACTGTTGCAGAAACTCATTATTAGTTACTATACAGATGAGAAACCTGGAGCTAAGAAAAAAAAGAGAAATGCACAAGTTCACACAGTTAGTAATTGGTAAAAATGAGCTTCTGGCTGTAAAGTTCATGTCATGGTCTCTAAATTTGTGTGTTTGGCAAGAAAAACACACCTGACTGTCCACTACTCCATGTGGATGGACAGTAGTTGTATGGAAAAAAATTATGAGAAGGAACAGTTACCGGCTGAATAAGTATAAAACCTTCTGAATAAGTTGATGTGTGCTAATAATTTTCATTTCCTCAATTTTCAATTTTTCTTAGACTACTAAATATATTATGGGATTAATATGCTTTCATCATTCTGCAGACATGGTACACTGCCATTCTAATCCATTAGATACTATACTTGCTATGTACTATACTTAGAAACAGTATTATACTTAAAATATACAACTTAAATGGTAGATTTCTTTAGAAACTGCTGATGGTTCTGCTGCAAGTATGAAATAAGAGCATATAAAATTTAAGAAATATGCTAAGAGCAGTGAAAAGAACATGCTTTCATTTATCTCATGTATATTTCCTATAGGATTGTATCAGATAAGATTTAATCTCAGTTTTCAACTTCAAAATACCTCTTTTACAAAGTTACCATTTCTTAAAGCCAAATGCTGATGTAATTAAGCAGCATAAACTGATAGAGGAAAATACAGAGGACTAAAGGATAAACTAATTGTGACTTGAAAGACATTTTATATTCTACAAACTAGGTTGTCATTATTTAGGAAAAATTAAATATCAAATATTTAAATTGAAATATCAAAAAGTTATAAGACAAGAGTGTTCTGTTTTCTGTTTCATGCTTTCTGACAAAAAAAAAATTTTTTTTCCTATAAAGTATCTTTTAACACAAATACAATTTAACATTCAGATGGGATAAATTGTCCAGGTAACGCGTGTTGATGGTTGTCATAACTGAGGTAACTGTCCTTTTTCATAGTTTTTATTTTTACAGTTTTGCGAAAATATCAGCAACTATACATTTTTGATAAAATATTATGTTGTACATCTGAAACTAACAAAATGTTGTATGTCAACTTTCGTAAAAACGCGTATCCTTACATACAAGTTGCACAGAACATCTTCAAATACGGTTCATT